>CM055107.1:19591496-19768996 GCA_029204225.1 Diphasiastrum complanatum | reverse complement strand
GTACTCTCAGAAGAAAATTTTGATTCTTGTGTTTCTTCCATGAATTTGAGCAATTTTGAGGACATAGGCTGGTCATTTCGGTCAAAACTTGTCACGGGAATAACAGATTGGCTTAAAAGGCTAGTTGCTGGAAGAGCAAGCTCTCTGTGAATAGTAATGTGATACTATCAAGGATTCAAAAAATATGGAGCTGAATTCAAAATGTAAGACTGCTTCAATGTAAGTTCTATAGTTCCGATGATATCTAGATGTGAAAACTTTTGAAGCCATGGCCCTAGCATCATCAATAATCATGAGTTCAATGTCTAACAATTGACAACCTCTGGTTGCTGGAAGACTATTGCAGATTTCACTTTGCAAAATGTAAGCATTCATTGTTTACAGAACTGAATTCAACTGATTTGAATTTTACACCAACAGTAGGAAGAAATTTGAATTGACAATAAGAACATGATAAATTGTTACTGAGTGGCTCCCAACAGCTAAGTGATTATATAAGAAACTGCAATGAAAAAGAGATCTGATTGTAGTTTCTAGAGACTACATTAGCTTCAAAATATTATGAGAAATCTGATTGCAAAAGTTAGAAATGCAAAAACACATTGCCAGCACAGTGTCCTTATTATGAGTGAAGAGGACTCCAATACAAAGCAATGTGTCACGGCGATAAAGATATTTTGCAACCTGTATGTTTGCATCTACTGATACTTTGAACAGAGAGATGAAAAGCAATCTATAATTCCATTTGAGCATGAAACACTTGCTGCTTTCAGTGTGTTGCACAACTTCTTTCTTACAACTGGGCAATTGAAAACAAATTCTGTAGATTTGAGTTGCTCACAGCAAAATTGCGCAAGATAACATCAATGAGGTGCTTCAATTGCAAAATGCTAAAATAAAAACGTCTACAGAGGACATTTTTATGGGGAGAGAGGTTCTTCACGCAGGAACCCTACAGGCTACAACTTGAACATTTGAGAGGGGCTACATCATCCCTGACAATGGATAAGGGCTACAACATTCAAGATATGTCTTGAAGGCTCCTTCCGCCAAAGTAAACTTAAAATGGAAATCTACATCAAAAGTTCAAACTTGTGTGAACGCAAGCAAGCAACGCTTTGGCGTTGTTGATGGTGGCGATGGTGGTAGTGCGGCCCTGCACCTACTTTGTGTGTGGCACCGTTATTAAATGTCATGGGTCATAAACTTATATGTGTTGACACTCCGAAAAACATCGGGTGAACTAAGTATTATCTCGATGTTGTAAGATCATTGCAGTCGAGTTCTAAAAGCCAGTCTTCCGAAAAACCGCAGTTGAGGGATGTGGGTCCTGACGATGTGGAATGAGATTCAGGTTCAGATAACTACTTAGGGCAATGCATAGATGCATATATTTTATAATACATTGTAAATACTCCAGGCGGTAGGGATTGTTATCGCCATTTTCCATAATATAATAGACAAACTCATTTTCAAAATCAGTTGTGATGGATGTCTGTTGAATGTCTCATAAGATGTTTGGATATTTTCATTTAAATGTGAGATTCAAAATCAATTGTGATAGATGCTTGTTGAATATCGCATAAGATGTTTGAATATATTCAGATGCTAGTCATCATGTTGTTGTAGTTATACTGAAAGTATTTCAGTTTAAACGATGTTTTTATTGTCAGATGATACCAATTTACATGGATGAATCAAAATATCAATTATATCAAAAATATGTTTAATTTGGTGTATTGTAAATTCTCGAGTCCATTTCTGAAAATGGAGTTTGGGAAAGTCCAAAATTAATTGAGACGGTGTTCCACGCAATATAAGGGCTCTTCTGTTGCTGATTCTAGTTCCGTTTTGGCCCACTTGACTAGGATGCTCTTGGCTTGAGGTGCAATCTGCAGTAACTCCCCAAGGGATAAGTTCACTCGGCTAGATAGCAAACTTGTGAGCACTCAGTATGTGGAACCGCGGGCTCTCCCATGTAAAAGGGTGGTTCATGAATGTACAGTTTGTGAGAGAGCGATTCTGTTGGTGTGCTAACAGATGTAGAGAAAAGGTCACTTGAGGGAAGGCCGACACTTCCCATGACAATAGATCTTTTGATCCTCCTACAAACTTCCGCAACACCACTGACTCTCTAGGCGGATACAACTACTGCCATGGATGTTGATGGTATCTCCACTCAAGTAGTCACTATAGATAATGAATTCTTCACCTAGACATTTGAGAATTCTGAATCATTGGCAATTAACTTGAGTAGTTGATTACTCCAAGATGAAGCTAATTGGTAAAATGATCAGTGTGATGTGGATTCACCGGGAACTGATGATTTTTGAATTATATTGCTTGTAAGATGCATGATTAGTCAATCATTTGGGTTCATCAGTTAAAATTGTGTGCATTGGATATACAGTATTCTTGCGATAGAGTATTCCTTAGTTAAGAAAAGGACTCAGCTCATTAGTGATTGTATCCCAAAGAGCTCAATTGGATGGGACCGGCAATACTTCAGGTCGAAGGCCCTGTTGCGGGTATAGAATGCAAATAAATAAATTAGCCGAAAATAGTTGCGAGGGTCATGGCATCTTGTGTGCATGCGTAAGCCCATGGCCTAATGAGTACTTGTAAATAAATTATTATGGACATAAACTTGACTTTGGGCCATGTAATTAAAAATAATATTATAAGGCCAAAGTTAAACTTAAACTTTGATTCTAAGTTTGTGAAGTAGTCAAAGGTCAAATGGTGGTAGGTGGGGTGTGTTTCTTCCTACACCATAGATTCATTTGTGTTTCTTGTGGATTTCAGTCCCATCCTTTGTAAGTAGCCGATAGGAAGCAAGGGGCAAGGGCCACCCCAAAGATAAAAAGGCACCATTTGTAACCATTTTTCCATGCTTAATGGGAACTCTACTATTTTGAAGAGCAAGCATCCTCATTTGATATTCAATCATTGCTAATGCTATTGTGTGCTTTTCTCTTTTGCTCTTTATTTTCCATTGTTCTTGTTTTCATTAGTTAAAACTTTTCCATTAGCATGCATAATGAGCAAGTGAGCTAACCTCTCTCTCTCTCTCTCTCTCTCTCTCTCTCTCTCTCTCTCTCTCTCTCTCTCTCTCTCTCTCTCTCTCTCTCTCTCTCTCTCTCTCTCTCTCTCTCTCTCTCTCTCTCTCTCTCTCTCTCTCTCTCTCTCTCTCTCTCTCTCTCTCTCTCTCTCTCTCTCTCTCTCTCTCTCTCTCTCTCTCTCTCTCTCTCTCTCTCTCTCTCTCTCTCTCCTCTCTCTCTCTCTCTCTCTCTCTCTCTCTCTCAATCATGGAATGTGGATGTGCTTAGTGTTAGGAAAGGTAGTGTTAGTGTGGGGTAGTATCAAGAAAAAGTAGAAAGCATCTAAATCTAGAAACTTGGCTAATCTAGGTCCCTATTTTAGTGTTCTAACTCTTTTGACAGGCGGAGGGCTGCTCACCACCTACTTGCTACACCCTACAATTCTGAATGTGTTGTCACGTCCGAACAGATAAGTACATAGAGCAATTGTTGTTGGATGGATGAGATTTGCTCAAGGGCCTGCGTATATTCGGCATGTGAGTCAGGAACCCCACAAGGAAGAGTTTTAAAGGATAACTCTTTCAACTCAGCCAACTCCTCTTTGAGTAATGCCCTCTCGCTTTCGAGAGGCTCCAAGAACTCGACTCAAAATTTGTCTGCAATTTAAGTTTGCAGTTGTTGCAGTTTTGAATAATGGACCTTTGCAGTACCAACATCACTACAACAACTCAGAGAATTTTTGGCCTTTATTTGTCATGCCTTTTCTTTCAAAAGTTGAGTCTACAAGTCTATGTTTTCCTTCTGTACTTTCAAAAGAATGGCATTGAACTCAACAATTCTCTGCTGGTCTTTTATTGACTGGGCATGTAAAGAATTATGCTGCTGTTGTAAGGTAGCAATCATGTTTTGAATTGTTTTATTTTATGCCTTTAATGAATTTACCTCTATTTCATGAATTTACCTCTGCTTCTTCTCTGCCTCCAGGCTTTCAATGGTGCTGCACTGGAGTTTGAAATTTTCAACCAATTCATCATTGGCTTTGAGGAGCCTCAAAAATTTAGCCCTCATTTTCTAATCATATTCGTGTAAGTGTGCAACCATATTTTTCGCCCCCTCAACCATTGAGATTGGGGCTCCTCGGATTCGACCTCCTCTTTATCTTGTACATCTTTGACAACATCATCCTCGGTTGTGTCATCATCTTCCAAACGGCGGGGACTGATGCTCTTTAGGGTCGAATCCTACTGTGCTATAACAGCAGTAACTTTTGTTGCTACTCACTGAGATCTTGTAACTCAGCTACAAAATAATTTCTATTTCTCATGAGTAAATAACATATTCAAGAAATCTCTGAGACGAATAACATTCATTCTCAACAGTTTTCCAATCCAACTTACCTTCTAATTACATAATTTCTTCCACTCAATTAAATTCCTCTCTGATCCTAGTACTCAAACTAAAATTAGGTTGATCTAATACAGAACTCTCAGACTTAAATTCTGATCAAACTTACTTCTATTCCAATCAAAATGGAATTCGTAACCTTTGACCTTTCATTGTACTAATTATAAATAATGATTCAAATTTCAAACATGTTTTAGATCTAGATTGTCCACACAATCCCTAGAGAATTTCTCTTTTTCGAAAAGTTCCAATTAGGTGTCTTACTCTGAATCTATCCAAAATTACTTTCAGATCAAACTTCATTTCTATACCACAACTGGTTCTCTTCCGAAAACTATGCAACCCCCAGATTTCCAAATAGAATCTTATCCCATCACTTCACCCCTCCTTTTAAAATTTCCATAAAAGTTAACTGGAAAGATGATATATGAAAATATCAAAACACATGAAAAAGTTAGTAATAAGTGCATTCCACAAAAGGATTCACTCAATTACAACAGGACTTTTCCTTCAAATGTTTTCAACTCGAGTGACAGAACTACCATCCTATTGAAATCCATTTATGCAAAAAGAGATATTCTAGGTTTAAGAAATTGAAACGCGTTAACCTTGGAATTTTTTGAATTCCAAGTCCATTCCCACAAGTAGTAATTTATATGACATAACAATCTTTCAGATGAATAACTTCATGCTGGAAAGAATCATATAACCCAATCTGATGTCTATATTCGATAAACTACTAAGAAGTAAAAGATTAACTGACAAAGCGAGAAATATATTTGAGGGCCTCTGATTTTGTAAATAGTGAGATACCACATTGGGATCTAGATTAAACCTCAAAATTTTCCAAAATAAACCACATTTGATCAAACATTTTTATTTTTCCCATATCGCGACTAGGTACTAAAACACACCATTGATCATCAAATATTTACAGTCCTAGAATTCTCTTTCCAAAATTACTGATGTCCCATACCATCAGCTTTTCCTTCCAGAAAATCCTTAACTACCTTATGTGATACCACTGATCTTCTAGCTGTCCTATAATCCATATAGGATATTATCTCTTGTTTCCATAAACTAGAGAATCCATTTATTTGGATGACTGGCTCAGATGGATACAAAAATATAAGTTATGAATTCAACTAAATGAATTCTATCCAGAAAATTAATAACTGGTATTAAACAATTATTTATTGGGATTACTAAAATCCTAATTGCCAAATACATTCCCTGATCACACTTACTACCACTGATGTCCATTCTTCTTCCCTCCTTAGAATCTTCAGGTCCCTTAAAATCTATTTCAGCTAAGGTACTAAGAAGACGTAACGACATTAGTAAATGTTTAAAATTATTTATAGGAAAAAGTCTGAAACAATTTCATTTCTATCCTATACATGGCTGAGTAACTGATACATCAAAAATCATCTACTGGTATGTGAAATAGTACTAGTCTAATCTTTTGAATATATTTCACCATAGGATTTTACTGGAATTAAAATCAGTTTCCTATTATTACAATTTTTCCAATAAAATTGGACTGCTCTCCCTTTTCACTTAACTGGCTTAAGAATTACTTTTTTAAAGTTATCTGTAATTAATGGGAAATAACACTTGGATTCGGGTACTTTCTACACTGTATTCACTCCAAATAATTTTGTCGAATAAAGAATTACCTCCAAATACTCTGAATTTTCCTCCATTAACAATTTAACAAGTATTCCAAAAGCTTTGGTTTGTTCAATTTTAATGACCAAAATCATCAAAAGCACAATAACCAACTGATCGATGTTCCACCAATTTGAAAGAGAGAAAATCGAAAAAACACAATTTAACTCTATTCATTGGGAGTACCAATACTCCAGAGTTAAATGGCTTAAATAGAATCGTACCAAGGAATTGAAATTCCTATACTGGGTATATGCTTGAGAACTGTACCACTCCCTTCGTTCCGTCAAGATCGGCTTCGAAAAAATTCTGCCGAAAACCGATTAATACTGCTTGACCATGAATAATGGTACTCAAGTTCCAAAATATCGACTTAGCCAAAAATGTCAAAGGGACATGCATATTGTCCCTAGAAAAAGGAAATCCAAATTCCTCCAACTCCATTTACGAGAAACAATACAAGATCCAAGGTTAAATTTTGACAATCCAACACCGAGAAACCGAAATTTCTATAACTAGGTGTTAGTAACTTGAATTTCCGGAGTTGTACTAAAAAAAACAATTTCAATCCAACTCAAAGCTACCAAAATGTCCAAAATTTTTACTCAGCCAAGATTAATTTGCATGTAAATAACACCGATGCAAACAGTGGCCAATTCTCCAATATTGTCAACTTTTCATGCATCAACTTTAACACCAAGCATATCCATAGGATTTTTTTTTTATGAAAAGGAATGTTGGGGCCGGCTCCCTCCATCACATCGTCCAAAGGTCAATCTTATTTTCAACAACAAGAGAGAGAAACAGAACTTCTGTGTCAGGCTTCCTCATTGCGTCATCCTTAACTGGAAACAATTATGTTTCATGACGGCAACAAATGTTCTGAGTGCTCTCTGAAGGGCAGAAAACATAGCCAGTGAATCAATGCGGGTCATATAAACTCAGCCATCAGCCCTTGCTCTACCACACGTGTTCTAACCCTGCTCAAAAACAGGAAGTAACAGGGAAAAAACAAGTATCTGCTCTGAGATTTCACAGAGAACCTACTGTTCGTGAATTCATAGTTCTTGTAAGAACATTTGCTTGTTCAGATTAATTTTCCAGCATCCCTAGAATCTCAGAGTCACAGAAACCAAAACTATGATTGCCAGAAATCAGACAAGCGACAGAATCCTGTTAAAAGAATTCTTTACATCCGTTGAAAGCTTGTTCAAGAAAATTGAAAAAGAATTAATTCTCAATACCTTTCAAGAATCGTACATGAAGAATATCACTCTACCATCAACTTTGAAGAATTCCAAAAATTAGTAACCCCAATTCCAAACTTCCCTTGCAAAAACAATACTCCTAATTGGGATGAAGATCCAAGTGCTTCCAACTTCAATCCGAATGTAGAGCTTGTCTCCTTCCCATCCAAGACCGTATCTTAGCCGTGCTCTGATACCAATGTAAAGGCCCTATAGATTGCCCCTAAGATGAGGATAGGAAAACACAATAGAAGAGACTATGGAGCCAAACCGCCCAACCAATCCTAGATCAAACCTGGATCTAGCCCCCAAGCCATGCCATGTGAAGCAAGAGGAGAAGAGAGAAACTGGTAACCTAAACCCATTATGTCGACGGGAGAATCCATGCCTCATAATATAGAGAGTAGAATCATGTGCATGAAACCATGCAATCCCCATGCAGGTCAACTATAAATAAATCACATCTCTTGATGTAGTCCTTCTGCCTATATCCGTCACGCAGGCATGCAATACTCCATATGTCTTAATTAGAGTGTCTGGGTCCTCTCAAGGTAATTAGTCACAAACAAGCCTTGACATGGAATTAAATCTCGGCGTGACCAATAATCTCGAGTACTGGAGGGCCGGCCTACCATATTAGGACTATTCTAGGTCCTTAACCGAATAGGGCCATAACAGTTGGTCTTCAACTTTTTCCAAATCCAGGGTGGTATTTGGATCAAAAGTTATGGGAGGTAGGCAATCATTCCATTTCGTCTCGATCCCCATCAAATATTCTAAGTCATGGAAATATGTTGCAGCCACGCAAACTGTTGGATCAATGTAGCAAATAAGTTGTTTGGATAACTGAACGAGAGCCCTGTTAGTGTCTATTTCCATCTTTCATACGTACTCTGAGAAGATTTTTGACCAATTCATCGTGTTGATGGTGATTTTGTCCAGAGGGGTACCACACTCCGCCCACTTAGATCGACGTGGGTAAGGGACGAAGTGGGGGTTCACCCATAATTGTCGTGGACTTGTCACGTAGGTCCTAATGGCCGTAGGGTCTCTTTCGAACATGCTTTGGCGCCACTCCGATTGGGGTTAGAGTTCGGGGGTACACTTGATCTCGTTGCCCTTGATGGTCTATGCTGAAAATGATACTTGCCAGCCGCCACGCAAAGACTCGTGAAGATATTTGACCAGGAATTCATTGATTTTATCCTCCATGGATTGCAATCAATGAAAGGCATGGCTGGCAGATATTGAGCTTGAGCTTTGTGATGTGGATTGTTCGTGCTCCCCTTGGCTTGGCTCGGATCTGGTCCTTTCTCTTGGATGCTGGTATCGGCTGCCTTTGAGCCATGATCTTGAAATTCCAACCCTACTGCCTGGTTTTCCTTGTCCTGGTTGGAGCTAGCCATGGTAGTATCAAATGGTGGTGGCATGGGAATCACCACCGGGGCTAGTTGGAGTTGTTATTCCATATGCCATTGGCACACACTCTCTCTCTCAAAATACCCCCCTCACTCCCTCCTGTTGTTCCACACCTGTCTCTCATTGTTCCACACCTCTCTCTTGGTGCTCTCTCGCAAAATACTCACCCCCTCACTCCCTCCCGTTGTCGCACACCTCATCGATCCATCACGTTATCTCTTTCTCTCATGCTCCAGAAAACTAGCTTTCTCTCTCTTGCGAACAAAGTATGGATAATTGCTACTGCGGAGCAAGTAGTCCGAAACATCAACCGATCCTTCCGAACACTTATCTCAACACACTTCCCCTCCAACTACATCGCATTTCACTCCCCTGCTTTTTCACCATAGTTGGCTCTCTCTCTCTCTCTCTCTCTCTCTCTCTCTCTCTCTCTCTCTCTCTCTCTCTCTCTCTCTCTCTCTCTCTCTCTCTCTCTCTCTCTCTCTCTCTCTCTCTCTCTCTCTCTCTCTCTGCGCATCTGATCCATCGCGCACCCAATCTCTCTCGTCCTCTTTCTAGAAATTTCGAGACAAATGATCCATCACGCACAGAATCTCTGTAAAACATTCTGTTTCTAGAAATTTTGGGACAAATGATCCTTGGGTGATGATCGGGTGAAGTACCCACACGTGCCAGTTGACAAACTTTTAGGGCACACAAGGCCCAATCAAAACACAATAACTAGTAGCCCAAAAAAAGCCCTAATATGTTTTTAAAAAGCCTCTCTCCCTCACCTTGATCAGGCTGGCTCCTATGTGCTCTCTCTTTCTCCATGCATATATACCTTTTCTCTCTCTAGAAAATTTCTAGATTTTTATCTTTCCTCTTTTCCAAAAAGCTCCACAAAAATGCCCATCACCCTTCAGCTGTGCCCTTCACTACCTGTCATTGAAGACTTAGGACACATGTGGCCCAATCAATAGTCAAGAATCGTCTTTTATCCATGACATCGTACATTCTCTCTCTTTTTTTCTTTTCCACACTCAAGCTAAAAGAGTTTAAAAAAATTCACAACTAATTCCATTTTCGTCGTAGGCTAAGTTAGTTGAGAAAGATTCAGAGACGACTACTACAATCTAAAAACGTGAACAGAGCAAAATAACCATCGTATATATAGAGACTTGCCATGTCATCAATCCAAAATAGATTCATAAATTGAATCAAAGTTAGAAAACAGATTGATGACATGGAAGACTGGGTATCACTAGAAAACAAAGTGATGAGCTGTATCACTGGGTATACACACAGATTACTGAGTTGTAAAACCAAAGAGTCAAAACAAATGTTTTCACATGGATTGATGACCTGGACAAAGGCCATCGAAACTCTATAAAAGGTGGCTCAACGGAAGTTTAGTTCTTAGAATAAAATTTCAGAACCACCCTCTAGAAGCTCAAGAAGCTCAAGAATAAGCTCATGCAAGTCATTTTTTAAATTTATACAAGTGAGCGCTTAAAGGTAAATTCTTGAGTACACTTGTTAGCATGTTTTGAAGATTTCTTTATGTATTTTTTAAGTTCTTCAGTACAATATATATATATAACATACACTCAATATACTTATATAACATATTTATATAGATATAAAGCACACACACATATAGATATAAATTTTCTTATACTAAAATTTTTGAGACAGCCCACTTGCATATATATGACTGTGTGGGATGTCTCTTTTTGGCATATATATATATATATATATATATATATATATATATATATATACATACTAATAAAGAGTGCCCGTCGTTGACGGGCAATGGTGGATGTGCGTTGATGGCAGACGTGCGAGCGTGCGTGCGTGCACGTGCCCTAGTGGCTTTGTGTATGTGTGTATATGTGTGTGTGCACGTCCTAACAACACAAAATTAGGAGGAACTAGCTTCCTAATGAAACTCTTCAAAATTGCAACTTCATCATTGTTCCATCACCACAACATGCTTCCATATGAAAACTTGGAAGTCTAATAGTGTGCGGAATTGGATTACAAAAATATTTGAAATTCAAAGAGAAATGAAAAATCAAAGAGCCGCAATAAACCCCAATTTCATTATGGTTGTGGCATCATCCAAAAGAAAATGTCAATCATTGTCTAAACTAAAGAAGGACAAATAACAGCAAATGAAGATGATGTAAGTTTTACCTAAGCCAACATTTTAGACCTATGAAATATGCTCACCCTTACTAAGCTAAATAGTAAACATAATAATTTTCCACAAGTAGAAATGAGTGTAATAATGCCTTCACTAAAAAATGATGGTTTATGAGACCATTGTTCATACTTCAATTTCCGTTGCCCTTCAGTTGTTGTGCTTGAAGGGTGATATGTCTTACACAATGGAGATATTGCCTCGAGGCCTCATTATGGCAAAACTTCAATTTGTCATCAACCTGCTGAATACAGATGCAGTTTACTTAGTTCCGGTGTAGCAGCACTAACGCAAGCATTCTCTGCTAAAACAAAATTGATAACATTATTTACTTCCATTCCAATTGCAGCAGTTGCTGGAGTTGATTAAATTTGAATTTCACCCTTTCAAATAGCACAATAGCTAGAGCGTTATTGATATTATTAAATGAAAGAGGTATATTGAAAAAGAATGTTGTTGTAGGCTCTAAAATTCACCAGGCCTACGTTTTGAAGTCTTCCCAACCCTTCATAGCCGATTTTTCCTTCATAGAAATGCATTTTTATTTCAACCTTTCTCGTGGAAAAGTCTGATAATTTAAAAAATCCTTAGAGCACCCTTTAAATTTTTGATAATGAAAGTCTCATTTGTTTAACACCTTTCACCATGAAAGTATGTACATGCACTTCAAAACACTATGTGTGTTGGAAAAGGATAATTCGAATTTGGAGTGGGCCCCTTAGATGCATGCATGGGGAGGAGGGCCATGCATCTTTTTTCCCATACATGCATCTTCCTCCCCAAGTTTTTTAGTTAGAAAAAGTGCATGCATGGGTGAGGGGAGGAGCATGCATGGTGCACCCATACACATGCGCAAAACTATACATAAGTTTAAATATATATATATATATATATATATAGACGAGTAAAGAGTGCCCGTCGTTGACGGGCAATGGAGGCCGATCTAGGTGGCGGCCGATGATTTGGATGATGGCCAATCTTGCACATCTCGTATCTCGAATATCAAACATTCGAGTCTTTGGAAAAATTCGAGTCTTCGAAAAAATTTGAGTCTTTTGAAAAATTCGACTTGACAGTAGAGAGAGGGTCCTTCAATCAAAGACAGAGTTTAAGAGAGAGTTCGAGAGCAGAAGTCTCCCCTGGCAAAACATCGATGTGTCATTGACAGATTTTTCATAATTTTTGAGGTTCTCCTCTCTCTCTCTCTCTCTGGCTGGATCGCAACTGTTTTGTTAGAATAAGTAAGCCCGAGTTTCTCTCATAGTTCATGACTTTTCTCAAATTTTTCAAAAGGCTCGATTTTTTTTCAAGACTCGATTTTTTTTAAGAGTTTTCAATGACTTGAATTTTTCAAATGACTCAATTTTTTTTCAAAGACTTGAATTTTTTGGAGGACTCGAATTTTTTGGAACGACTCGAATTTAACACATAACTCGAATTTTTTACATGACACGAAATTTTTGAGACTCAAATTTTTAAAGACTCGAATTTTTGGAGACACGATGTTTTCGAGACTCGAATTTTTTAGAATCGAATTTTTGAGACTCAAATTTTTAGAGACACAAATTTCACAAGACACGAAATTTTGGAGACTCGAAATTTTTTAGAGTCAAAATTTTCGAGACACAAATTTTTGGAGACTCGAATTTTACGAGACTCAAAATTTTCGAGAGTTGAAATTTTGGAGACACGAAGTTTTGAAGACTTGAGATACGATTTTTTGGAGACACGAATTTTTAGATACACGAATTTTTGGAGACTCGAGACTCGAATTTTGGAGAACGTATTTTTGGATACTCGAATCTCGAATTTTTGGACACGAATTTTTGAAGACTCAAGACTCAAATTTTTGGAGAAACGAATTTTTAGTAACACGAATTTTTGGAAACTCGAGACACGAATTTCTAGAAACACAAATTTTTTGAGACTCGAGACTCGAATTTTCAGAGACACGAATTTTTGAAAACTCGAAACTCAAATTTTTGAAGACTCAAATTTTTGGAGACTCCAATTTTTGGAGACTCCATTTTTGGAAACTCGAATCTTTGGAGATACGAATTTTTGGAGACTCGAATTTCTGGAGACTCGAAATTTTCGAGACTCAATTTTTGTAGACACAAAATTTTCAAGACTCAAATTTTTGAAGACGTGGAGATTCGAGACACGAATTTTTGGAGACTCGAAATTTTCGAGACTCAATTTTTGGATACATGAATTTTTGGAGACTCAAATTTTTGGAGACACGAATTTCTGGAGACTCGAAACTCGAATTTTTAGAGACACGAATTTTGGAGACTCGAGACACAAATTTTTGGAGACTCGAGACACGAAGTTTTGGAGACTCCAAATTTACGAGACTCGACTTTTGAAGACTAGAATTTTTGGAGACACGAATTTTTGGACACTCGAAATTTTCGAGCTTCAATTTTTGGAGACTGAAAATTTTCGAGACTCAATTTTTGTAGACACAAAATTTTCGAGACTCGAATTTTTGGAGACAGAGAAACTTGAGACACAAATTTTTGGAGACTCAAAATTTTCGAGACTCTAATTTTTGGAGACTCCAAATTTTTTAAGACTCGAATTTTGAGAGACATGAATTTTTGGAGACTCGAAATTTTCGAGACACAATTCTTGGAGACATGAATTTTTTGAGACACAAATTTTTTGAGACTCGAAATTTTGGAGACACGAATTTTTCAAGACTCGAATTTTTGGAGACTCGAGACTTAAACTTTTGAAGACTCGAGGCACGAATTTTTGGAGACTTGAGACTCGAATTTTTGGAAAATCCAATTTTTCGAGACTCCAAATTTTTGAGACTCAATTTTTGGAAATTTGAATTCTTGGAGACACAAATTTTTGGAGACTCGAAATTTTTTAGACTCAATTTTTTTTTACACGTTGATACACGACATTTTCGAGACATTAAATATTTGAGACACGAATTTCTCGAGACTCGGAAGTCGAAGTTTTAGAGATTTCAAATTTTGGAGTTTTGAAAATTTGGAGTTTCGAGTTTCGAGTCTCAAAAAATTTGAGTTTCGAGTCTCAAAATTTTCGTGTCTCCAAAAATTAAAACCTCGAAATACCTCCAAAATTTGAGTCTTGAGTCTCCAAAAATTCGTTTCCACAAATTGAGTCTCGAAAATTTGGAAACTCCAAAAATTCGAGTCTAGAAAAATTTTGAGACTCCAAAAATTGAAATCTCCAATAATTCGAGGTTCGTGTCTCCAAAATTCGAGACTCCCAAAATTGAAATTTCCAAAAATTTGAGTTTTGAGTCTCGAAATATTCGTCTCTCAAAAATTGAAGTCTCAAAAAATAGCTCGGAATGTACCTCAAAACTACCTCAAAATGTACCTCAAACATACCTCCAAAATTTCGTGTCTCCAAAAATTGAATTCTCGAAATGTACCTCAAAATACCTCCAAAAATTCGAGTCGTGAGTCTCCAAAAAATTCGTCTCTCCACAAATTGAGTCTCGAAAATTTGGATTCAATGCTTGATGTGTTCAAAATTCAAGACCTGATGTGTTCAAAATTCAAGACCTGATGTGTTCAAAATACTTCTAAACAATCCTTTTAATCCCGATTGACGCCAAAACAATGATGACAAATTTATTAACTAAGGCATTGAATAAAGAGAGACTGATAGCATTAAGAAAGTCAAAAATGGAGACAAAACATGCTTACTCTAAAATGCAAATACTATGGCTACAAATTATTTGCTGCTCGGATCAACAGACAACAACTAAAAGCAAATGCAATGGCTATGTACTATTTGTTGCTCGAATCAAAAGAAAAAAATCAAAATCAAATGAAATGACTATGTACTCTTTCTTGTTCGGATCAAAAGGAAATAACCAAAAGCAAATGCAATGGCTACGTACTCTTTGTTGCTTGAATCAAAAGCAATGACCACCTCTTTGCTGCTTGGATCATGAGAAGAAAATGTCATCATTCATCATTCCTAATTCGTTCTATCTCATCTTCTCTACTCTCTACTCTTTGTGCTGCTCTTATTTTCAAATTAAAAATCATGTTATAAGGGATCTGGATTTAGTCTGTTTATGTTAGTCTTTCTTACAAATCCAGGGCAGAAATTATGAGGCCTTCAAATGACAGAACCACACCTTGATACAGAGGTGCATTTTTTTTTCAATAAATACATAAACATACTATAACGAATTCTGAAATCCTTATTGTTGAAATAACTTCATAAGAACTAAAGCTGAAATTGGATTTACAAAACTCTAAATCCAATTTCCAGAACGTTCTAGATTGCTTAATCTTTATGCAATGTGATAATGTGTGTGTGTGTGTGTGTGTGTGTGTGTGTGTGTGTGTGTGTGTGAGAAATGAAGTCTCCAAAAATACCTCGAAATGCACCTAGAAAATACTTCCAGAAATTCGAGTTTTGGAGTCTTCAAAAATTCGACTCTCCACATATTTTCGAGAGATGGCCCTTGGAAAATGCGAAGGCTTCGTATTTTTCCCTGAAGCCTTCTCAAAATGGCCCTCGAAAAAAATGCAAGATTTTTTCGAGCTGCATATCCCAAAAAAAAAACCAACAATAAGCTTTAAAAAATAAAATAAAAAATTGAACAAATCAAAATAGTGTACAATATCCCAAAAAAATCAAAAAAAATAATTGTATATAAAAACTTCCAAAAAAAAAATTTAAAAATAAGCATAAAAAAATGAAACATAAGATTCAAATTGTGAAAAAACAAATCTAAAAAAACAAAATACTGTAAAAAATTCCAAAAAAAAACAATATTTAATATAAAAAATCTCAAAAAAACCAAAAATAGGCATAAAAATGAAAAATCAAAAAAAATAAAACAAAACAAAATAGTGTCAAAAAAAAAAAAAACTAAACATTCGAAAAAAAAAAAAAACCAAAAAAATAAGCATAAAAAATGAAATACAAGTGCAAAAAAAACTAAATTTTTAAGAAAAACCAAAAAATAATTAAAAAAAATGAATAACCCCAAAAAAAAAACAACAAAATAGTGTCAAAAAAACTAAATATTAAAAGAAAAACCAAAAAAATAAGCATAAAAAATCTAAAAATCTAAAAAAAAAACTAATTAGTGTCAAAAAAAAACTAAATTTTCAAAAAATAACATAAAAAAATGAAAAACTTTAAAAAACAAATACTGTAAAAAAAAACCAAAAATAAACATAAAAAAAAATAAAACAGAAAAAAAAAAACTAAATTTTAAAAAAAAAAACCAAAAAATAACGCAAAAAAATGGAAAAAAAAAAACTTAAAAAAAAATAAAATAGTGTCAAAAAAACTAAATATTCAAAAAAAACCAAAAATAAACATAAAAGAATGAAAACATAAATAAAATATTATCAAAAATAGCTAAATTTTAAAAAAATAACATAAAAATTGAAAGTACAAAGAACTGGAACCTGTAAAATAACTAAATATTCAAAAAATGGAAAAAAAAAATATTGTTAAAAATGGGGCTAAATCTTAAAAAAATCTTAATTCAAACTTAAAACCTCTAAACTAGAAATGAAGTCCAGCCTCATAGTCTAAGACATTCTAAGTTAAGATTCAATGTTCTAGAGAACATGTATTTTAGTTTTGGAAATTCATTCAATACAATTTGAGAATGATATAATTGGCAAGGTTTTATTGGCAATACTAAACATATCAATATGATAAAAATGGTTTTGTAATTGTTCACAAAACCATTTTTATCATATTGATGCATGTGAGTAGTGTATTAAAGTCATGATATTAATACTACTACAAATATTACTTATATTAGTGTATTATAAAATATATATAATTAACATACATAATTAAAAAATGTTACGATAATAGTAAAAAAGAATATGAAAATCTAGGATGTGCAATTGAAAATATGATAATGAGTTGTATTTTATTCTTTTGTCGTGTTAAATTATTAGTATCACACATGAATACAAAAAGATTTACTCATACAAAAAGCATTATGAATCTAGAAATTTATTGATGTCTTTACAAACTATGAATTATTCAACGATCTACATATAATTTTCATGTTTTGTGGTATTCATATGCCACACAAATTGAAACCTTACTCACCCATGCCAACGAATCAAGAAATTTTCCCCTATGCATATTGTTCAATGCAATTTCAATTGCAATTACAATGTAGTTATTGTTATTAAGCCATAAGGAAAACTTTTTCTTGATAAATGTTTTTCACTAGTAATGGATGTCAACCTCACACATCTCAAATAAGAAGTGGGAGTTAGTGCACTCTTTTTTGTTTGGTGAAATTATTTTGAGAGCACTAACAATGAAAACTAGAACACTTTCAATTTTGAATGCATCATGATCTTCTATGCAACAAGCAAACTAAACCATATCATTCACCTGTTTAAAGTTTTTCACTACTTTGAGTTGATTAATTGATATCTCACTTGTTTGTTGAATCATTTGGCGATGTGGCAATGCATTTCCAATTATCACATAAACAAGTGATCAAATACTAACCACTTTTTTCATTCTTGGAAGGATCTTCCTCCACAAGATCGTTCTACTCTAACAAAGTTCTATCTTGTTGGTGTTAAAATTGGCAAAAGCTAACTTGGTTAAATCTTGTAAATACCATAATGACTTGTACCTATCATCATTAGACATGTGTGGAGCCTGTTCCCACGTGTGAAATCTATGCCTAAGTCATTTAGATAGATCATAAATGTTGTACATATCATTTAAATTGGAAACTAGTGGCTAAATTGGCCAAAAACTAGTTTAGTAGTATTATGACACTTGGCACCATTCTAGTGGTAGAAAATGCTATATCACATGGGTAGGAGTGGTCTCCCACGTGTGAAATATCATATAGAAAGTTCAGATCCATTGTATATAGATTTCATACATGTCAAAAGTCAAATCTCCTAGATTGTAGGACCTATCTCCTAATTTGTAGGAATCTAGAAGGTCAACACTAGCCACCAATGATGATGTGGCAAATTAATGGAATCTTAGCCAAAGTGGATATGGATAAGCACTATGACCTGTCTCACACGTGCTGGAAATGTCTTAGAGAGAGAGTATGATGATTTTTGTATTTAATCCATGATGGATCCACTTTGAGAAATCAATGAGGCAAGATCTTGGTTTTGGAGGCATATCTTGAGTATTCTCATATTTGTGTTGTGATTTTATGGTTCTATTGCTTTCTAACACTTGTGTACTTCACTCTCTGCTGTAATTCCTTACAGGTACTGTTCTTCACACGTGTGAAGGCAGTAGGTCTCAAGTTTAATCATTTGCTTGTTGTTCTTGCTAGATTTTTGATGGGAAATTGATCTAATTCTAGATCTAATCATTGGTTGATTAGTAGACCATGTAATCTAGCTTCCAACACCTCTTGAGGATCTGATCTAGATCCATTCTTGGTCTTTATTTCTCTGAAATTTCACATGGTATCAGAGCCAAGTACAAGAGATTAAAGCATTGATCTAAACAACACCCAGATTGGCAAGTTTTTTGAGAAAACTCACTAATCTTGAGTGGGCGAGTTTGAAGAGTTAGTTAGCCTTGATATTTGTGCATCAAACTTGGTTGTGGGATGCAGGGTTACTCTTCACACGTGTAAGGACGTACAGTACCAGTTTTGGAGCTATATTTTTCAGTTTGATGCTATATCTTACTCATACACCCAAACTAGCAGGTTTTTTGGAAACTAGCTAATCTTGAGGTAGCGAGTTTGAATAGATAGATAGAATCATTATATTTGTACCAAATATTTTTGTGGGCTTCATGTGTACTTACCACACGTGTGAGGCCTTACATAACCTGTTATGAGCAATAAAATTCAGTTTTGGTGCATTTAATGCCTCATACACCCAAAACTAGTCAATCTAGTGCATTTTTCAAGCTTTGTAATGCATTGTTTCTATTCCTTTGATTTGTTCTTGGTATAGATCAATCATATAGATGATTTGAATCTTTATTACAGTACATTAAAGCTGATCTTCATATGCTTTGGGTGTGCATTAAAGTTGAGAGAGAAAGATTGCCAAAAACCATAGATTAAGGAGTGATTTGCAAGGGAAGAGATTGAAATCCATTGTATCTTCACTCTAGATGTGTTCAAGAGTGAAAGGGTTGAGACTAGAAGCATCTAAGTGCTAGAAGTCAGCCTTGGATAAGTCCTCCAAGTGAAATCTTAAGTGAATTTCTAGAGCACAAACACTCATAAAGGCAAAATCTACCAATACAAGTGATAAGCATTGTTGGAGAGTTCTAGAAGTGATTTTTGAGATCTAAGTCACATTGTTCCACTCCTACTCAAAGAGTTGAGTTTTGTTTGGCTTGAAAGAGAGTCATAGAGGTGTGTAAGTCACATGTGTAGTGTTTGATCCAAAAATCCTAAGAGTTCCTTCCTTTGTAGAGGGCAAGTTCTAGTAACTCATTTCTTGACTTTGGTGGAAAAATTGTCTCCTTCATTGTGATCAAATCTTGCTAAGTGGCATTAGCTCTTTGTAAGCACATATCTTAGTGAGAGAGAAGTATCACATTTTTGAATTTCATTCCAACTCTAAAGAGGTAGAGTCATTGGTACTTGGTGGAGTCCAATAGGGGTGAATGAATTCAATTTTTGAGCACAATTTGACATTGTATGTATGAAACTCAAATAAGTTCTAATTCAACTTTCTTTGTGAGAGGGTGAGGGTCAAGTTGTGATCCCATTGGGAGTATAGAACAAGGAGGAGTCCATATTTGAGTGTTCATACATGGTTGGGATCTTTGTGAATCTCTAGATGTCTAATTTTTAAGCTTGGTGAAAAATTATTGACATAGATTGTTATCAAACCATTTCATGTCCATTCCAAATCTCAAGAGTGAGATTATTTGGGTCAAGAGGATTCCAAAAGGCGTGATTGGATCTGATCTTTGTGTGTTTGAATCAAGTATACATGTCAAGTTTATGTGATCTAGTGTAGATCATTTTTTTTTTTTTGTGAAAGTTAGTGGTTTAATTTGTTGTCGAATCAAATCAAATTCAATCAAAATCTTAAGAGTGAGATTATTTGGGTCAAGAGTGAGTCCAAAAGAAGTGATTGAGTTTGATTTTCAAGTATTTGAAACAAAACCCATCCTTTGTTCAAGAATATCAAAAGTTGAGTGAACTAGTCAAGAGAAAAGAAAAATCTAGGAGTCAAATCTTTTCAAATCCATTCCAACTCTCAAAAGAAAGAGTCATTGGTGTTTGTTGAGTCCAATAGGGGTGTTTGAATCTGATTTTTGTGATTTGATAGAGTGCTTTGGTCTTAGTGATCAAAGCAAAAATTAGTTTCCAATTGACTAGGTTGAAAAGAGATATGATTCAAAATTTGTCTTGTGTAGATCCTTCTAGATTGTTGAATGTGTTCAAATCTAGTTTCTTGAGAGTCACAAATTACATTTTGAAAAGTCATATCACAAAGTTTTACTTCCTCATCATGGCATCAATAGGTGGCAACCTATTGGAGGCAAGTAAGGATCCTAAATGCAACCTTTGTGGCAAGAGAGATCATTTTGTCTCAAGATGCTACAAAATGAAGACCAATCCATCCAAGGAGAACCAAAGCAAGGGGGCCGAGGTGAAGGATGGAGATTCAAGTGCAAAATGCAAAGGCAAGAAGGACAAATCTAAGGAAATGTGTTTCCTTTGTGGAAAGATGCATGAGGCTTGGAGTCTCACAAGGACTTACAAGAGTTGTCTTCAAAAATCCATCACCACACATTTCAAACCTCTAGAAGTTTTTCATTTGGAAGTGCATTGTTTGGTTCAAGATGCAAAGAAAGATGTTTCTTTCATGAATGTCACTTGGATTTATTTCATGTTCTTGGAAAGCATTTTGTTTGGAACTTTGGATAAGTTCAAAGTTATTGTTATGATCCAAGAGAAACCAAGCAAAATTAAGGAGGAGCAATCACAAAATGAAAATAGTTCCATTTATGCTCTCATGACATCTTTTGAAGAACTATTTTGCTTTGAAGAGATTTTTGTATCTCAAATGTGGATTAAGGCAATACTAGTTGAGTGTGATGCCTTAATAGATAGCAAAGCATGTTTTCCTTGTAAACTTACATTGAGTATAAAGACAAGGAAATGGAAATGTCTTCATGATGTATTTTCTTTTGGTTTCAATAAGATCATGAATGATGTGTTCATTCATAATGTTGAAAGTTGTAAATTTTCAATTTTAAAGGCAAGTTGTAAACTTCTTATGAGAATAAGTGAAGCATCCAAAGTGGACACTTATATCCATAAGCAAGTAGTTAGCCTTATTGAGATGGAAATAGTTCTTGATTTCAATATTAGAAAAATCATGTCAAGTTGTGGTGATTTTTGGACTTATGGTTCTAGCATAAGTAATATTGTTGATCATAGAAAGTGCACAATGTATGGTCATGTTTATTGTGATCATTATGAGACATGGAGGTCTCGGATTTTCATCAAGGAGGAGCACCAAGAAGTTGATCTTAAGGAGTCATCTCAAGGTTCAAGTGTGCCAAGGATTGAGGAGGAGAGTCCTTCTCAAGTTATGATTCCAAGAAGAATATCAAGAGACATGGTTGAGCTCATATGGCTCACATTTCAAGGGAAAGAGGAGCACATTTCAAGTGGTATAGATCTTATGCTTTCTTCTCATATGTCATTTGGTGAATCAATTTGCTTTGGTGAGACTTTTGCAACTCAAAGTTGGAGTAAAGCAATACTAGTTGAGTATGGTGTCTCTCTTGAGAACATAGTTGATGTTCTTAATGATTTCAAATTGATTTTAGATCAATTAGAAAGCAAATGGTTATTTCATCAAATGTATGCTCTTGAATCTTGCAAGAGCAAGAGTGATTTGCTCATTCATAGTATGAAAATTTGTCTTTTTTCATGTATTGAGGCAAATTGTAAACTCTTTATGAGAGTAAGTGAATCATCCTCTAAGGACACTTATCTCCATAATAAAGTATTTAGCCTCATTAGATCTGAGATTAGAATGGAAATCAAGCATGAAGATATGATGCGAACTCTTGGTTATTATAGCATGCATAGTCTTGCCAATGTTGATGAGCCAAATTCTCGAGATCTTGGTAACATGATGTTGGATCTTTGTGATCCTTATGAGTCAAGAAGGACTCTTTATTTTCTCATGGAATTTCAGCTATTTTTGAGCTTTTGGATCAACCATATGTTTCAAGGATGGAACAAATCAATGGAAAAAGTGATCAAGTGGTGCAAAGCTCTCAAGTTCATCAAAGAAGTCAACATCAAGGAGGCACTATCATGGATATGGTGATCTTGGATCTTCATCAAACTCATTGGCTGATCTTCACACCTATGAACCTGCAATGATCAGCCTTAAGTGTTGTAAATAGATGTACCATAGATGTATCAAGTTAGTTTTGAGGAGGAGTGTTAAAATTGGCAAAAGCTAACTTGGTTAAATCTTGTAAATACCATAATGACTTGTACCTATCATCATTAGACATGTGTGGAGCCTGTTCCCACGTGTGAAATCTATGCCTAAGTCATTTAGATAGATCATAAATGTTGTACATATCATTTAAATTGGAAACTAGTGGCTAAATTGGCCAAAAACTAGTTTAGTAGTATTATGACACTTGGCACCATTCTAGTGGTAGAAAATGCTATATCACATGGGTAGGAGTGGTCTCCCACGTGTGAAATATCATATAGAAAGTTCAGATCCATTGTATATAGATTTCATACATGTCAAAAGTCAAATCTCCTAGATTGTAGGACCTATCTCCTAATTTGTAGGAATCTAGAAGGTCAACACTAGCCACCAATGATGATGTGGCAAATTAATGGAATCTTAGCCAAAGTGGATATGGATAAGCACTATGACCTGTCTCACACGTGCTGGAAATGTCTTAGAGAGAGAGTATGATGATTTTTGTATTTAATCCATGATGGATCCACTTTGAGAAATCAATGAGGCAAGATCTTGGTTTTGGAGGCATATCTTGAGTATTCTCATATTTGTGTTGTGATTTTATGGTTCTATTGCTTTCTAACACTTGTGTACTTCACTCTCTGCTGTAATTCCTTACAGGTACTGTTCTTCACACGTGTGAAGGCAGTAGGTCTCAAGTTTAATCATTTGCTTGTTGTTCTTGCTAGATTTTTGATGGGAAATTGATCTAATTCTAGATCTAATCATTGGTTGATTAGTAGACCATGTAATCTAGCTTCCAACACCTCTTGAGGATCTGATCTAGATCCATTCTTGGTCTTTATTTCTCTGAAATTTCACAGTTGGCTATTATAATTTGCAACATGTAAGACATGAAAAAACAAATCACATGGAATGTTCATTACAACTCAAGCCTACCAAAATGGTTAGATGAGCTATTGTTCATGCAAGCTTGTAACACACAAGTCAATGCTTACATAATGAGAATACATGTTTGAAATACATTTTGTAAGAAAATTGTTGGCAATCAATTTTTTTGGGGGTTCACATATAGGGCTACATATCAACTTTTATATATGGAAGTGGTTGCTCTATAGGACTGGCCAATGCTACTATGTTCCTTCTATCTATTTTAATTTATCTATCATTGCTTTAACAAAAGAAGTGAATGTGTACTCAACGACGGATCTAGTAATGCTAACCATCTCCTCTATTTTTTCAATCTCTCTTTTTACTATAAAATGAAAATTCACTCACATCTATTCGATCACCCTACACCAAAGAAATGTCATCAATTTAGATGGCAATTTCTTGGAATGATGAAGGCGTCGGTTGAAAAGGTACATCATTACTTGTTTCCATGACCACCTTCAAAGAGACATCTAGATACATTGTGGAAGAACTTGTAATGTTTAAAAAATGAGGTGGATATGCATCTTGAAGCATGTCCACTTTTATGATATGCTTGCAATCACTACCTTTTGAGCCCACTCACATGAGCAACTAGCTACGTAATTCTAGCCTTGCATTGAGTTCAATAAATGATATACTGATATATTCTAAAGTTTGCAACAAAAATCAACAAGAAAGAAAACAAAAACGAAAAGGTCTAAACTTGTCACCATTACAACTCTTTCTGCAGCATACAATAAAACAGCAAACCAAAACTGGAAATAACAAATGTACTCCGAGATATATGGGACTAAGAAATAAACATAGCCTAATAAGAATTACAAAAATCTACGTCTTTTCAAATACCAATATGCCTTTAAATTTATAGGATTACATTTTAGCTTGTTGCATCCACGCTTGCTAGTTGATTTGTAAAACTTTTCAATTCTATTGGCCAATTTCCTTACTTCGACGACATCTAGAACCTCAATATGAAATTGTTCATAAAACAAGCGATTTGTACGATAGTGTTTCCTCTTTTGTTTTTTAAGGCATCCTTGCATGTTGATGCAATCAACATTGCAAGTTGCATGTCTAGCCGATGTAGACTTGATGTGTTTCTTTGCAATCTGTTTTGTAGACTGAATATGTAACCTTGGACGTTTTTTTGATGATTTTTCTTACACTCAAAAATCATATCAATTTTATGGAAAGCCTACAAATAAACAAGTAGATGGTTGTATGGCTCAAATTCACTGGCGTACTAGAGGCTGTTTCAGGTCTCCACTACCTCCAAACACCTCCGCCGCTAGCTTCCAACAAATCAATCACACGAAAACAAGCAAAAACAAGTATGTACTACCCCAAAACCACCTAAAACACACTAAAAATAGACAAAAACAACTAAACTATTTTGGTCCAATACATCCAGCTGCACATAGGTCACAGCAAGATACATTTAGAACCGAACACCTGAAAGTGTACTTTGTCTAATAGAGGTCTACATTTCCCTCTATATAAGACTAAAAATCTAGTCATTTGTCACATTTTTTGGCCGAGCTCTTGCAACAAAATTTTTGCGTCTCCATTATCAAATGTATCTGGCATGCACATACCTTCCTCCCTACTACTTGCTATACACCTTTTTCAGCCTTCTATCATTCATCATTTGCCATCATGTCAAAATGCCCACTTTCACTGAGATCCTGCCCTTCTACTGGACAAGTTTTACAACGCACCATACCTACAAATCTTGGACATGTCGTGCTACAATGCCAGGCCGAAGCTCCGAGTGGTTGATGGTAGCAGGCCCGTTGCTCCAGGCCATGGGTATTCATGCCTCAGTTTTTACTTATGCCTTGAACCAAGAGTATTGTATTATGGCCTACGGGACCTAGAGAAAAAATCCACCCCAATTTGTTGTCCAATACCATTCCAAAGACCATTGAATCAACGTATCCACTGATGTGCTTGCTGCTACTATCGGCATCATGTCAGGAAAACGCCCAGTCCAAACCGTTATTAGCAGGGCCTGCTCATACCCGGCCTAAAACGGACTCTTTAAATGCCATAATCTGTCACTTTTTTTTAAAGAGAATTTGTATACAAATATTTATACACACTTTTATACATACACTTTCATAATATAGTGGCTACCAGCTGTGAAGAACTAACTATCGCTCTGGATAGTCACTAATGATGCCGCCAGCAATAATCCTGGCCTCTCCATCGCCAAACATCATTTTACAAAACTGTCTGACTATAGTCTCCGCCATCTTATCACTTTTCAGAAATCACGGCAACCAAAACTAAAACTCATGAAGTGGTAAGTGGCTTCTGGCATATAATAGAAACTCAGCCAAGAACTAATAGAACTAGCAGTAAGGTGTGATAAACCGCTTGAAATTGGTTGATCTTCGGTTTGGTTCTCTGCTGTATCAGTTATTGGTTCAGCTTCTTCTGCTGGGGCAGCTTGTCAACTGGTTTCTGTGTCATGGCTTAAAGAAATAGAATGATCTGAATGTTGTGACAATAGGTTCATCATAGTAGATGACTTGAGTCCTTGGCCCTGTTGATTCCGAATGGACTTCACTATGTATTTATCAAAACATCAGCGTGCATGCAAATTAGTCCTAATTGAAATCCTAGCTTAGCATACTTTTTGTCCTTTACAACTTTCTGAAAAGCCTTGAAAGCTAGGTATCCAGAATCAGTTGGCCCTCCGCATTGGCTTTCATCAGATAACCAATGCTGGTAGGAGACATCGTAAGCTCCTGCTGTTGCAAAAAATACTGCTAACGGCGAATCTCCAAACCCAGCTAGATTTCTCCCTTCCCCAATCTCCACCCTCCTTTGAGGAATTCGGGAACCCTACTTCCGACCACCAATTGTTGGAATTCCAAACTAAGCAAGCTACTTCAATTGCTCAAAATGGCAAATTAGGTCTGCCCCTGATGATGACACATTTTTTGATGTTATGCCATCGAGACCTAGTCCCAAAGATGTCACAGTTCCAGAAGATGCTATACTTGAAGATGGTTTCATGGATGAAGAGCCAAAGCCAGAGGATACGGTAGTTGTCTCAGTTCCATCAGGAGCAACCAGTGCGTGAAATGGCAACTTCACTGGATTCTATCAACACCTTGCCACTCTGCTTACCCAATTGCCAGAAGAGAAACAAACTCTCAGCGATCACCTATACAAGCTAAGCATAGAAGGAACATTTCAAGCACAAGAGATACGTATACTAGAGACTAAATAATGAGCGTGAAGTGACACGACAACACGAGAAGGCTACACAGATTGAAATACAGCAGGCAAAAGAAACCCTGGCGGACTTACGTACAGCAACTTCTAAAAATTTTAATAGACGCCAACAATCAAGTTTTCCAATCCCAATTCGAAGGCTACGAGGGATTTGTAGCTACCGAACTTCGAAAAGCAAAAGTGGCACTACAAACATATCAGCAATAGGCGGCATCAAAGCCCATCCCTACACTGGTAATTCCACCACCACCACTCTCACTAAATATCAACAAATAAAGCTAGGCCACAGATGCAACTCAAGACACAATAGATCAAGGGCCTAGTATTGGAGAGGCAGGGTATGAAAAAGCAGGGCCATCCCAGCCAAGACCTGCTTTGCTAGCCTTTGCAAAGCCAAAAATGTCGGCTGAAGAGATAAATGAATTTTTAGTTGTCCATCCCCATGAGTCTTCACGTGGTGGTTGGTCACTAAAGTTCACAACGGCCGAGATCAAAGACAAGGAAATCCAGTCAATTCATGCTCTAGGTGATGAGCCGGCATGGCGCCTGAGAATTTGTTAACGAGATCCAAAAGCAATCACCGATTACGTGACAAGCCCTCGCACATTATTACGAATAAATCCATGGTATGCTCACATGCTGCGACACAAGAAGTGGGTGGACTTTTGACCATGGGTGTCACAATAAATACTCCGAACTGGCCACAAGATTTCAACACCACATGGCTGGGTGACAGACGTGGACTTCATCAGGGCCTTGCAGCCCTTTGGAAAGAGAACAATCATTCCCTCGATCTCACAATAAGAAAGCAGCAAATTATGCAACGGATCTAACATATCGAGCTCAATTGGGATAACTGCATGCCTCCAATTGCATATAATCCCAACCAATGCTTTGCCTCAAATGAGGTGCCAAATCCACTGTCGTTGGCACGGTTATATTATAGAGTGGCAATGCTTGGTGGATCACGAGATATGAAATTCACAACTTTGACAACGTCATGATGGTTGGAAGGCGCACACCCGATCTTTCTGCCACATCCTCATGATCAGTTTTTACCACGGATGGCTTACATGGAACGCGTCACCTCCTTCCTCATCAAGAAGCATCGTGAACAAAGATTTTCACCACTATAAAATTCAATGGTGTCCTGGGATCGTCACCAATCTAGGTGGGGGGATCCTGTTGGGGCATCTCTGAAAGCATGCGGTAAAAAAATTGTATTAAATTTTCGGTGTCCACACATTAAAGATGTAATAAATCATGAATAAGTGTGAGGGTAGATGGCCTCCTGCGAGTGTAAGAAGCCAACCCCAATGATCACATAATTGTAAATAGTATAGTTGAATCAAGTTATGATTGAAGACTTGGCCCATTAGAATAAAAATAGAATAAAAGAGGCCAAAGTCAAGTTAGTAAAGCATATGCTTAGATGGCAGTGTCACATGGCAATCACATGAATGTCGCATAAGCACCACCTAGGCTAGCCAATAGATGTAGGAGGTGTGCCACATAGACTAACCAATGGGATTAAGAGGTGAGGTCCTACCTCAAACATAAAAAGACACCTCTTGTATTCATTTCCTATTTTATTTTATTTTTTTCAATCAAGAGGAGAAGATTTTGTTGAAGTTTCATTGTGAACATCCATGCTTCTAACATGGCTCTTTCTCATGCTTTTGGTTTCATTTGTTTGTCCATGTTTTGCTTTATGTTTCTTGAGTAGTGTTATTACATCTTTGAGAGCTTAGTGTAGATGCATGATACCTCCCTTGCTATTTGTGATTATGAGTAGTGTTAATGGGAATTTGATGCTTGCGTAGTGTTGATTGCTATTGCAACTAGTGTTAAGGTGATGCTAGTGTTATAATCTAGGGTCAGAATGACGAGTATAGTGTTAAACTGGTTGAAATAGTATAAAAGCATTTCATTGGGTTTGATCATGACGGCATGAATGATAGTAACTATCCCATGGGAACGAGAACTACTTGTGATAAGTCGTGATAGGCAACGAGTGGAATTACAACCCCTAAAAATATAGTCTCTTTATTTGATGTATCCAAGGTATTTATGATCCAATTTTGCTTTTATCGTTGATGTTCTTGTCCAACTAGTCAAAATTTTGTGACATTGGTGAGATTACTAGTAATAGTTTTTGGTTGTGTGCAATCATTTAGGCCTATGATTGTTAATGATCTTTTCTTATATCCTTTACTCAATTTTTTTAAATCTTTAGTCGCACATCATATCCAAAGTTTATAATAAAGCATGGATGGGGTGATCCTCCATGTTGATGGAATAGGAGAATTTGAAGTGAAGTTTATTAACTTACCATTATTCATCTTTTGAACATATGCCTCCTGTGACTGAATAATAGCACAGAACTCATTTTCATAGGTAGAACACCTACACATAGCTGAATTCAACTCTTTGCTTTCAACTTGCTATTGGTCTATAATCTTGATAAAGGACTACTCCTACTGCATAATTCCTAGCATCCATCTCAACATACGTCTTGTTTTTGAATTGACTCTTTAGGTATTGACGCAGTAGATACAATACTTCGAAGCCTCAAAGTTTTCATTTAGTTCATCATTCCATTGAATAGGTAGGCTGAATTTTTTACCATTGTGTTTCTTCTATATTCTTATAAGAAGATTTCTTAGGGGCGATGCATAATCCTTAAAATATATATATATATATATATATATATATATATATATATATATATACTTCTCAAACGATCGATCCGATATTATATGGCCCAAATACTTGAGTTCTGTTTAAAAAAATACACACTTCATCTCTTTAGCAAAGAGTCTCAAGAAAAGCTACGACAAGCTTTCTCAATTATGGACAAAGAAGGTCGTTAATCATTTGTTGAAAAGTTGTCGAAGCATTAGTGAGTCCAATTGGTAGAACTATGTAAATTGTAGAGTCAAAAATGCCCAAAAAATAAAGGGGATCCCATCTTCCATTCATAGTTTTTTTGCATAAAATTTCTTTTATGATTAAAGTCGATATGATCTCATATTTGAATATTAGATGAGTTTGATTACTCCAAAGAATTGAGTGCATGTGCATGTATTACTACCTAAAGATGAAAATATTATGATATTGTGATTCATGTTAACAGCTTTGTGAAGATGTACAAGTTCTACAAGTATATTCTGAGGATCTAAGAACTTAGAAAATTTTATGATAAACCATTTATAAATGGTATGATTCCACATCTAACCTTTTTTAAGGGTATGCAGGCATGTGAGGAAGTATTTGAGGAACAAGAACAAGAATTTGAAAGCTTGTTAAAGCTTATGAATAGTACCTTGAGAATGCATTTCCGTAAGTCTACAAGGAAGACTCAAAAGAGTCTATAAGAATTGGGGACGGGCCGAGGGATTGATCACCCCTAATTTGGATCCTCTCTGCCATGATTGGAGATGGGCAACCCCTAGAAAGAAAAAGAAAAAAAAAAAAGCCTAGAAATTGATGATTCTTGTACAAGATGGAAATATACTATACCTCTTCCTTAGATGGTTGCACTTGGAGTGAATTCCCACATTTATAACATAGAAAATCTAACTTGATCATGGCTAACATTGAATGTTGAGCCAACTACCTTCTTTGCATGTCATAGATCACATACCTACTTTTCCACATGGCTTAAAGACTTATGGACACCTAGGTAGGGGTGCCCACCCTACTCCTCTCTCAGTTGACCAATTCCAACTCCCATGCAGCTCTCCTCACCTCTACACCTCAATCTTTCACTCCACTTACCTTACTTTTGCTATAAGTCTTTCCCATTGCGCACACAATTAATTTTGACACCACCCTTGGCAAGCCTCTCCACTCTATATAAAAAGTTTAGAGCACCCTCCCACCATTTTTTGATTTTCACTAATGCATATTTGCATGCCTTTTGTTTGTGCCTTTTGTTTGCTTGTGTGTGTAGGTGCTTGGAGAAGGTGTTTTTGGAGCTATAGCACAAGGAGACCATGCCAAACTTATGGGAGTTCTTGGATGATCCACCTTCTTCAACTCTCTCTCTCTCTCTCTCTCTCTCTCTCTCTCTCTCTCTCTCTCTCTCTCTCTCTCTCTCTCTCTCTCTCTCTCTCTCTCTCTCATCCTTATTCACCTATCACATACCCATCTGTACCCTTCCTTTTCTTTCTCATTGAAAATGCTCATTTTCTCTCTTCACCAACAGGTTGTTACAAGAAGTTCAATCTAAGCTCAAAACTATGAAGAATTGCCAAAAATTGGCAAATCTAGCTTGATCAAAAACAAGTATGGCCAAAATGCCACGTGGCAACCCACTCCTAATGTAGATTAGGAGTGGGTCAAGAGAGCTGGTCATGTCTATTTGGTGGTCATCCCTACTTTATAGGACCGACACCTAAGTTTAAGGTGAAAATTTGACCAACTAGCTACCTACCAAGCATAAGTCTAGGATCTAGGCTAGGGTTTCATTTTAGGGCAAGAAGAGTGAGTTAAATTCCTTATTACATGCTGGAAATCCACCTAACTTCAAAAAGGAAGTTGAATTTGCTATGTAAAAAAAAAAAAAAATTGGGGCTCATTGGCAATCTCAAGCTAGTTCACTATGTACATTGAGTTTTTGTGATCCAAATGCAACCAAATCAGTTTCTACTTGTTTCTCAAGTTGAAGGCCGTACTACAGCCTGTAGTACACATGTGTGGGCTTGTATTTCAATGTTGATCGATGCTTTTGATTGTTAATGCTTGTTGTTTGTCAAATTGCCAATCTAGATCAACTTTTTTGTGTCTAGTTTTTTGATAGATTGTTAAGCAAGCATCCAATCACTCTTGTGGATCTTTTGTAGATCCATTTATGGTCTTAAATTACAGTACTTTCACATGGTATCAGATCCAAGTACAAGAGCATAAGCCATTGATTTAATGCAAATCCATTTTTAGCAAGTGTGGGTGCTAAAAACTAGTATTGAGAGGGCAAGCTAGAATCTTGATTTTGGTGAGGAGATTTGATCCCAAACTTGGTAGGGGTCCAAATACATACTATCCACATGTGTGGGCACTTATGAACCTGCATTTAATGCATGGTATTCATTTGATCCAAAGAAATTCAATTTGTGAGCTTTTGAGTAATTTTTGGTGGAAATCTTAGGATAAGCTACCAAGATTGAGTGCCATTGATTAGATTTGACATAGGGTCATGCAATCTAATCAATCTAGGCTGAAATCAGGTCCTCTAAACTTGTTTTACAGGTATTGAAAGTACATCAAAGTGTGAGTGAGATTAAGTCATGTTTTTGTCCAAAAATAGCCAAAATTGGCAAGATTTGATTGTAAGTAGATTTTACATCATCTTATCTTCATTCCAACTTTGTGAGGGAGTGCTAGAACTGAGATTATAAGTCCATTTGTTGGATTAGAAATCTAATTTGAGTGAAACACTACAAGAGAGAGACCTTAGTGAGTTTCTAGTGACAATCAAATCCATTTCTTGGTAAGATTTGTTTGAAAGTAGTTTTCACTTCATCTTATCTTCATTCTAGCTTTGTGAGGGAGTGATAAAACTGTGATTATAAGTATATTTGTTGGATTAGAAATCAAGTTTGAGTGAAACACTGCAAGTGTGAGACCTTTGTGGGTTTCAAGTCAATCGAATCTATTTCTTGTTTGTAGAAGTCACTAGTAAGATGGGATCTGCTGGAGCATACCTTCTAGAAGCTAGTGAGAGATTGAATTCTACAAATTATGCTATTTGGAAGGTTAGAATGGAGTCACTCTTGGTGCTTCAAGACCTTTATGAGTTCCTGATTGAGGATGAAGATGAACCTCTAGGTGCACAAGAATAAGTGAGATACAAAAAGAAATCTAGGCTAGCACTTCATTGTGTGAAAATGAATGTGAGCAATGATCGTTTGAGGGAAGTATCATCATGTAAAAGTGCTAAAGAGGCTTGGGAGTCTTTAAAGGCAATCTATGAATCTAGTAACACTTTGAGAGTTCTCATGCTTGGAAATCAGATTCTGCAAAGCATGAAAAGAAGTGAGGAGAGTGCACAGGATTATGTACTCAGAATCAAGTCTTTAAATAGGGAGTTGGCTTCCATTGGAGAGAAGATTCATGATGGAGAGCTTGTACAAATTGTTCTTAATGGTCTAGGAGATGACTTTGCAAATTTGGTCCAAAATTTTGCCATGTAAGACACTTTGCCAACTATAGAAAAACTTCACAGTGTATTAGTGGCTAAAGAGTGTAGGATGCTCCATGCAAAATCTAGGATGAGTTCCTTGTCTTTGCAGGATGGTGATGAGAAAGCCAATTTCCCATTCAAGGGCAAAAAGAAGACCAATGGAAAGAAGAAGCATCCAAAGGAGGCCAAAGAAGAGGATGATGCATCAAGCTCAAAGGACAAGTCAAAGCATAAATGCTTCTTTTGTGGAAAGAAGGAGCATTATGCATTTGAATGCTACAAGATGCTAAGAGCACAAGTGGAGGAGGACAAACAAGGAAACCTTGCAAAGGAGGAGGAGGAGGATGAAGTAGATGTATTCTTGATGGCATCTACATCCTCACCAACAAGCAATAGCAATTCAAGAGACAATTGGTGGATCAACAGTGGGGCTAACTCCCACATGTCTTGTGAAAAGGACTTTTTCTCAACCTTACACTCTTTCAATGATGCTAAAAAGTTTGTCTTTACTGCAAATGATGAAGAGTGTAGGATAGATGGTGTTGGCACCATCTCTTTGTGTCTAGAATCCTCAAAATGCATGGATCTAGAAAATGTCCTTTATGTACCATCAATCACTAAGAATATGCTTAGTGTTGGTCTACTCTTAGAAAGTGGTTTGGATGTCCACTTTAAGCATGGTGTTTGTTTCATTTTGAGGAATGATGTTTGCATTGCAAAGGGATTTAAGCATGGAAGATTGTTTAAGTTGGAAGCCAGTGTTGCTTTTGAGAGGGTGAGCTTGGCAAACGAGGAGATCACTCAAGAGGAGATCTTGGCAAAGTGTGATCTTGCTTGCATTGAGGAGGAGCATCAAAAGGAGGAAGATCTTGAAGATCAGACTCAAAGCATGAGAGTTCCAAGGGAGTCCTCAATGACAATGGCCGAGTCATCAAATTGCATGCAAATTGTCCATTCAAGTGTGCATCTTGCAAGGGTGGTGAGCATTGGAGAGTCTACTATCTTTGAATTGTTTTTGGAAAGTATTAGTGTACATTAGGTGACTTGTTTCTTACCTTTAAGATTCATGGTGTTTATTACTTTGTATGACAAGACAATGAAATGGGATGCTTTGAAATATACATTTGTTGTAGATAAAGCAATTTCATTGGATAACTATTTTTGTAATAGTTTGAATAGAGTCATAAAAGATGAAACGTCAATTGTTGGAAATCTTTGTGTCCACATGCTTTGTGCATAATCATTCCAATGTAAGGACCAAAGATTATCCTATTTCAATGACAGGAATAATGGTAGTGTTTTGCTCTTCAAGTAGAGATTGTAGAATCTACTTGTTTTCAACCAAAGAATTTGTCAATGGTGGAAATGTGATCTTTCAAGAGTGGAAGATTTGTAAACTTGAAGAAGCACCTTTGGATCAACACCTTATTCAATTCATTGATGTTTTGGAGTCAATTCAAGTGGAGAATCAAGCTCAAGATCCAAGGACTCCAAAAAAAACCTTGAGTATCAAGATGGAGCCATCTAGGCTCAATCATATGGATCAAGCAAGGCAAGTTGTCTTTGGCAACATTATGTATGCACTTAATAGTTTATTTGATGTATCTTCAGGTGCACAAAATGCCTTGGAATCCATGGCTTGGCATGATGTATAGTTTTTGAAGTGTGCTACATGTATATAGACACATTTGTGGAACATCTTGTAAGGGATCCTTTAAGAGGTGGTGAAAGATCCTTCATGGACATCATTCTCTATTGGAGTCTCAAAAGTTCCTTGTTTGTAGTTGGATTTTTTGGACACTTCTAAAAGCATTCATTCATCTAGCAAGAGAGTTGTAGATAGATCAAGCTAAATTTGAGGAGTGTGAAGAATTGCCAAAAATTGGCAAATCTAGCTTGATCAAAAACCATGAAGAATAGTGTAAATTTTGTACATAATTGGGTTTCACACAAGTATGGCCAAAATGCCACATGGCAACCCACTCCTAATGTAGGTTAGGTCAATTCAAGAGAGCTGGTCATGTCTATTTGGTGGTCATCCCTACTTTATAGGACCTACACCCAAGTTTAAGGTGAAAATTCGACCAACTAGCTACCTACCAAGCATAAGTCTAGGATCTAGGCTAGGGTTTCATTTTAGGGCAAGAAGAGTGAGTTAACTTCCTTATTACATGCTAGAAATCCACCTAACTTCAAGAAGGAAGTCGAATTTGCTATGTAAAAAAAAAAAAAATTGGAGCTCATTGGCATTCTCAAGCTAGTTCACTATGTACATTGAGTTTTTGTGATCCAAATGCAACCAAATAAATTTCTATTTGTTTCTCAGGTTGAAGGCCGTACTACAGCCTGTAGTACACATGTGTGGGCTCGGATTTCAATGTTGATCAATGCTTTTGATTGTTAATGCTTGTTATTTGTCAAATTGCCAATCTAGATCAACTTTTTTGTGTCTAGGCAATCACTCTTGCGGATCTTTTGTAGATCCAGTTATGGTCCTAAAGTACCGTATTTTCACAAAAATGCTTAGAAGTTTTGTTAAGATTATGTTTGGAATGTTCAAGACAACAAGAGTAAATTATAAATGGTGTAGAAATATGTAATACACCATCCAAATAATACAAGAGAAGACAAGAAAATGTGGTGAAGGAAAACATACACAACTTTTTTGAAATACTAAATGTTGAAAATTGAGTCCATTGCATCCATAGAACCTTTGGATACGACTTTGGTATGACCGAGAGACTATGACTAGAAAAACAAACAAAATAAACACAAGAAGCAGCGGGTTTGGTAGGACAACAGTACATGATGGTCACCTAATCCAAGATCTGTCTGTGTGAAATACCTTGCACCATTTAGATGATCCATTGCATCATTCATTTTAGATAGGGTATAGTGATTTTTTATTATCGTTTTTTATGTAATGTTTTATAGTCTACACAAAGGCATAACTTTCCATGTTTCCTACAGACTAGAAGTACCAGTGACCCCGTGGAGATTTACTAGATCTAACATGGCATATACAACACCTATGGTTAGCAACTTTGTCATTTTCCTTCAAGCTCGTCCTATACAGAAAGAGCAAGATACCGGAAATTTGCTGAAAAGTTGTTATAATTGATAGTCTACACCCCTAGAAAGAGCTAGACTTTCAAGCAATTGCTCTTGAAAAACATCAACTCACTCTTGACTTAGACCTCTACGAAAAATTTCTACCAAAGAATCATCTATGCTAGGATCATTTAAAGATAGACAAATGCAATAAGTCCACTGACTGATTCGTTTCCTGCTAGGAGGAAGCGCACGAGTAGCCAAGCTCCTTTATTGCACCTGTATCGGCCGTGAAGAGAGGAACTCCTAGTTCCAGCTATGAATGATGGTTGTGGCAGCCATAAGGAGGGTTTTGATCGAGCCTCAGCTATTGTGGCTTTGATTTTTTTTTCTTTCTTAGAAACCTAATTAGGGGTGCATGGCTTTAAAATTTGCCATTACTCTTGTTTCATTGCATGGTTCTTCCTTTTTGGAACCAATGTTTTTAGCCTTCATGCAATGACTAAATTGATGAAATGAGGGATTCCTGGATAACTAGAATTACTATGTGATTGATCCAGGATCGACAATAAAGTACTGATTCTTCATGGTAATTTTCTCCAGGCAAGTGTCCGACAAGTGGAAATTTTTTTCCTGGTACTGTGCTATTTAATGGTTTAACTCTTGAGTAAGGCTACTCCTAGGAAATAGAGTTAAAATTTGATTGTGGAACTTTGATACTGTTGCATCCATGTCAAGTTGTACTAATTGGTTCTCAGAAGAAAATCTTTCTAAACCAATCTTGACGAAACGATGGTAGTGGTACGATTCTCAGGCATGTACCCAGCGACGGAATTTGATTTATTGGTACTATGCTTTTTAGCCACTTAACTCTAGAATAGCGGTAGTCCCAGTGAATTGAGTTAAATGGTGTTTGTGTTTTTTTCTCTTTCAACTCGGTGAAACACCTATGGGTTTGTTTGTGTTCTCAATGATTTTGATCATTGGGATTGCGGCAAGCAAAAGCTTTTGAGATACTTGTTGAAATAAATTTCTGATTAATTAATGGAATAAAATGATAATTTTTGAAGGTAGATCTATATTCGACAAAAACTTATGTGTCGAGTACCATAAAAGAAGAACCCGAATCCAAATCTTATGGATTTCCCATTAATTACGGGCAACTTTAACGAAGTAATGCTCAAGCCAATGTAAGAAAACAGAAAGCAGCCTAGCATTTACTTTGGAATTCATTGTATCAATTCGGATATAGATATTGGACATCTATTGGTATATACTTCAGTTGTTTTGAATTCTTAATGGTTCCTTTCGGTCAATATCTAGGTCAATGCCTAGTGGTATTCTTATATGATATTTTCATCTATAGTGAATCGCTCAAGAAACAAGAGAGAATTCAATGGTTTGAAATTGGTTGAAGATTGGATTATATGTTTGGATATAGGATAGTCAGATAATCTTTTGATTTTCTGATGATCAGATCTAGAAGCAAAGAACTTTCTTGGAGAGAAAATTGATGGTATGGGACATCAGTTATTTCAAAGGGGAATTCTTGTGCGAGAGTGATCTGTAAAACCAGTGGTTAGTATTTACATTGTTAGTAATGCTAACGATTGAAACCCTTGGTTAATTTGTTTAGGATATTTGGAGAGGTTATGAGATATAGATCTAGATTCCTAAATGGTATATCATAAATTCCAAATCGAAAACTATTAAAATCTATTTCTTGCATTTTAATGAACCCTTATTTCTTTTTGAATTTCTCGGATATGGACCTCAAATTAAAATTCGTTATATCCTTCCGGCATGAAAATTATTCTCTGAAAGATTGTTTATAATCATGTGAATTACTACTTGAATAAGGCTTGGAATTTGGAATGTTCCAGAATGTTGGTATTTTCAATTTTTTATTCTCGGATTTTCTCTTATGCGTAAGTAGAGATTAAATAGATGATAGTTACTATGACTCGTGTTGAGAATATCTAGAAGAAAGACTTGTGTGTAATAAAGTGAAATCTATTTGGAAAACACTCAAGATTTTGATATTTTCATTTATCATCTCTCTAAATAACTTTTATAAGATACTGAAAATTTCTTTTAAAAGACAAGGTGAAGTAATGAGTAAGATTCTACTATAAGGACCTATTAGTTGCATAGAGTTGAGAGAAATTCTCTAGGGATTGTGTGGAACAATCTAGAACTAGAGTTGGATTGAAATTGAAAATCATTATAAGTAGTTCTGAGTCAGATCAGAAACTACTAATCCCAATCGATAGGGATAGAAGTAAAGTTTGATCATGGAATGTCTGTATGGAATCAACCTAATCTTGGTTGGAGTACTAGGATCTTGGAGGGGTTGATTAAATGGAAGAAATTTGGAGGCAAGAGGTAAGTGGGTTTGTAAACTCGTGAGAGAGAATGTGTTCTTAGTTTCAAAGATTTCCCAGATATGTTATTTACTCAAGAGAAATAGAATACTTTTGTAGCCGAGTTACAAGATTCTCAGTGTGATATGATAGTAACATATACAGATTTTGGAGAAATCTACCAAATAATAACATATATGTTTATGTACTGGGTCATAGTAAGATTATTCTCATATGTGCACATTCAATCTTGTATGGATTTATTATGTATTCATGGTTGCTAGGGTTATTTGGTGCACTTAACCTAGTTGGTGAACATAGATATGATCAAGTATTGTGTTGGAAAGATTGGACTTCCATGTGATTGAGTTATTACTCACACATGTCAAGATACCATTCACACGTGTGAGTAAACAAATTTTGTTCTGAAAGATTTATTGGTTAACTTAAGAATGATTTGGATAAGGATTTAAATATGGTGCTATACTAGTATAATTGAGATCTGCACCTAGACATTTGAGATTTCTAAATCATTGGCAATTAACTTGAGTAGTTGAATTACTCTCGTGGAAGTTAATTGGTAAACGGACAATGTGAAGAGAATTCACCGAAAATAGTTTGTTTTGTGTGTATTGCTTGTAAGACACATGATTTATGAGTCATTTGGATTCATCAGGAAAAATTGTGTACATAGGATGTATAGAATTCTTGGATGAGTATTTCTCAGTTGAGAAATAAACTCAATTCATTAGCGATTGTATCCAGAGAGCTTAATTGGATACCGAATCATAACGATACCAAGAATGGTAACTGGATTTTGGAAATTTGACAGATTTTTTGTTGAATATATAGTATTCCTTAATGATTAAATATGATTTTGGATTCCAGTGAATCATAATTGACAACTCATAAGAATCTAACTATTTGTGATTGATACTTAATTATTATGAGTGACTAACTTCCGCCCTATTGATTGAGTTGAGTTTATATCAGTGTTTTAAAAATCTAAATCTCTTTACTCCAATTTTTTTATTGAGTCCTATAGATCTCACGTGCATATCTCGTAAAGCAAATTGTTTTTGCTTATCGAGTTTTGCTTACTTCAGTGGGTTGTGTTTCACTACAAATTGTAGTCTATATCTTTGGATTAATAGGAGACAAATAAATCTATTGAAATTCAGATGGATTGTTGATTTCTTGCCTGAGATGCTAGAAATGGGGCTATTAACTCATTAGAGTAACTGCAGTACTCTGGATTGAGTTATAATTGTCTGAGACTTGATGGATCTCCTAGAGATTGTAGTTGATTGAATTGTTGTATTTTAAAATATTTGGATATTCTAAGAATATTTGTACCAAGAAGCACTATTATCTACAAAAAATTGTGGATAGAATTTAGACTATCAAATAAATGAATTTTCTTTAGCGTTTGGACTTGATCTCAGAAATAAAGAGTTACTTCACCCAGTGGTTCATGTAATTAAGATTACGTGAAGTTGATGCACTTTTATTTGGAGAAGATCAACCCATTTGAAAGATTTACAGCTTAGTGTATATTTGGGTTTTGAGTTACTACTCCTATGTAGAGACAAGCAATTGAAGAATTGTTGCATTGAGTACTTATTCAAATGAAAATATTAGACTAAAACTAATGATTCGTGGGTAAGACTTGAAAGCTTAAGGAATAATTTCATGTCCTTTTTTTCTCGTTCGAAGGATATAACATGTTTAAGGGAGGAAGAATGTTACAACCATATTCAGCTAAGCACGTGGAATAGTCCTAATATGGTAGATCGGCCCTCCAATGTTCGAGATTATTGGTCACGTCGAGATTTAATTTCATGTCGAGGCCTGTTTGTGACTAATAACCTTGAGAGGACCCAAACACTCTAATGGAGACATATGGAGTAGTGCATGTACGTGTGACGGATATAGGCAGGAGGACTGCATGAAGAGATGTGACCTATTTATAATTGGACTGCATGGGAATTGCATGGGTTCATGCACATGAATCTACTCTCTATATATTGAGGTAGGCTCTCGTCGAGAACTTGAATTTAGGTCACCAGTTGCTCTCTTCTCCTCTTGCTTTCAAATGGCATGGCTTCGAGGCTAGATCCAGGTTTGATCTAGGTTTGGTTAGGCGGTTTGGCTCCATTGTCTCTCTTGTTGTATCTTCTATCCTCATCTTAGGGGTTTTCCCTAGTGGTTTACACTATTCCCCCCAGTTGTTTTAGCCCTTGCACATCCCATTGTCTAAACAATCCCTTGAAAGACACTAAAAAGTTACCTTATAATTTGTTTATTATTGAGATGGAGGGACAGGTGGTGACATTCATAACCCAACACCACTACACCTTATAATTTGTTTATTATTGAGATGGAGAAACAGGTGGTGACATTCATAACCCAACACCACTACATTCTTGCTATATATATATGGCAAGATAGCTACTATGGAAGACCTCTTGAAGTACTCAAAGACACGATTTGCATGTAACTTCATCATGCTCAAGCAACTTCAAGAGTAAAAGAATGCATTGCGACAACTTCTGGTTAGTGCTAAGTGGATTCATTGGCCAAAGTCTCGTTCAAGTGCAAACAAATGAATTTCGAAAACTTCTCATGTTTGTAAACTTGTTGCTTAGTATTCATCTCTTAGACTCTAAATGCTAGCTCGTGAGTCTTTGAAATTTGTCATCTCCCATAAAAATCAAAATCGTAGATAAAGCTTATAAAATATTCTCATTCATGACACAAGTGCATTGTGCAAGCAAAGAATGCTATAGAACTGTACTTGATGACAATTTCTGGGGCCAAGTACATTATGTGTTATCCATTGTTTCTCCCATCATACAAATGATGCTACTTGTAAATGGTGAGCACATTCAAGAAAGGATTGAGCTTGATGCTGATAGACTTGAGCAGCTGCAAGAGCTATGCCTGTCATGATGGGCCAGCTACGACTCACCTCCCCATGCAGTAGTAGCATTTGTTTTAGACCCCAATTTTTTCAGGGTAAGGGCCAGGAAAGTGATGGAGAGGTGACAAGAGGGTAGGAAGGGTTCTCTCTATGTCAATGCTTGAGGAAGGCCGTAAGGATCAGCTTGTGTTTTACAAGAACAAACTAGGTTTATTGTGGGATCAACTTCCTGGTGGGATGACTATGGAGCTGACACCCAAGAGTAGCAAAGGCTAGCCATTCACATCCTAAGCCAGGGAGCTAATTCCTCCACTTGTGAACACTTATCGAGATCATTCGATCACATAGCTTCCAAGAAAATGAATCTTGCCACTACGAAGATGAATGATTGTTAACGCAAACTTACAACTTCTAAACAGCAAACTACAAGAATGTCGCAACCTTAGAATCTACACTGATGCATAGATCAGAAATGTTAAGCTACACTTTTTCATTGTTGAAAGAACATAGATTTTAAATTTTGTGAAAGGCTTGGGGTCATTCCATTTAAGCCTTCAAGGCCCACTTCTTTTCTAGAATCTATTGTAATATTGACAATTGTACAAGCTAATGGAAAAGTTACAAAATTTCAAAATGCAAATAACAATTTGCATTGAACTATAGCTTTCAACTTTCAAGTTTTAAGTTTCAATTTCAAGTTTCTAATATTTACATCTATTATCTACTATTAGACCCTTGATTCCTTGAAGTTTGAGCTTGGAAGTTTGTTTTAAAAAATTTCAAAGTAATATTGTTTTTTCTAATTTTTTCAGACTTAGAAATTAACGACATGGTGTTTCGAAGTTCCCCAAAACGTTCCCATTCCCAGGGGTCACATTCCTGTTTCCTGGCAACTGTGTATGGAAGTACACGCAAGATGTAGGAGGGATTGGCAAGCCCCCCCTCCCATGGTTCTACCACCTTTTTCTAAATAAAGCTGTCTGTACAAGGGGAGAAGGGTTGGAATCCTATATACAATGGTTACACTTATGCAACAATGCTTAGATAATGATATCCAATCATTATAATTCAGAGTACCAGACATGAATGCAACAAAAGATAATCTAAAATTAGTGCGACCTATATGTAAACAGAAATAATCATGAAGGGTTTGTCAGCTTAACATTTCTTGTCGCAACTACATACAACATTGCTCCAAGGATGGGGAGGTAACAAACATTTTGAGCCGAAAATGACCATGTTAACAGCCAGAAATTTTATAAAAGTTTGTAAACTTTACAGCGACATGAGAGGGATTTATACAAATAGAACAAGTGTATACATATTAATATAAAATATACAGTGACAGCTTTTTCCAGAAGTGGGCACAAATTATGACTGTCCGACATTGCAGGTGTATGTATGGTCAAGGTATAACACTACCAAGGATTCTTCCACAGTACTTGAAGAAGTTTCTGCAGATAGAAAAATTACTTCATAAGAGAATCTACGCATCAAAAGCACAAAAAGGAGAACAAAGCTTCACTGAATCGCAATCAGTGAGAGTTCAAAAAGAAAGAATAATTGAATATTTCTCATAGATTTCAGTCCCTTTAATATGGGATGTCAAGACCCTAATTCCTTGAGACTTCAGTCCTAGAGTTTCACCTTATTAAGCAACCTCCCATGAAACCTTTATAAGGGAGAAAAAGTGCGTAGTGTACATGGTGGCAGTTAAATACTATGTGTGCTGATTGCTTTGCAAGCTTGAGAGAACAGCATCTGTGTGTACGGAGAAAAGTTGGGTATCTGCAAAAACCTGAACACCAATATGACTTTGATCAAAGACCACTTTAAAAATTTGGAAAACTCTAACAAAATGCATAATATACGATGCTGCCCTATCTAAAAATGATCAAAGAGGCATTGCTATTGTCCAGGATCTTGATAACTCTTTATATCGAATAACTTCAAAATTTTGCTAGATCTGGATGGTCCTCCAGTAAGTACGCTAGGCGTTTTCGTCGATAATGCTGTTCCAATTCATAGGCCAGCAACATTGATTGAAATTTTCAGGAACACATATTTTTAGAGACTAAACATTTTTCAAACGTTTTGGATACTTTTGTTACAAAAAGCATGTGCTCATTCCTAATAGTTTCAAATATAAGAAACCACAGACACTGGCACAAGCACACGAGACCGAACACGAGGGAAATCATACTCATTTCTTAGTATTCACGATGTACATACATCAAGCAGAACAAAGCACATCACAAACTTTGTATTTTCAGACCCTTGAATACTTAAGAAATCATATTCTCATTCATTATAAGACTGAAAACTATCTATGTAACATATTGCTAATAAACTCCTGTGCTAAGAACCTCGACAAGACTTGATTGATACATAAGAAATCTCCTGTGGGTTTGATGATTGAGTAGAATTAAACCTCTGATATTGTTATAGAAGAGGTACAGGCAAAGGATCAGGTTGATGTGTCATATGAGGTATAGGCCAAGGATTTTGATAAATACGAGGAGCAGGTATCCTCAAATTATGCACAGGCACATCCATGTCATCAATCTACAATCTTGAGTCTTGCTACTGTTCCACATACTATGATTGAGCCACAAGATCACTTCGATGATAGCTTGTACATGCAATACAAGCCCATGCTCATTGTCGAGGTACATAAATATATACTTGATGTATAGCCACTGGTTCATTCGGTCGAAAGTTTGCTTTCTACTGCTCAGGCAAAGGCACGTGTTTCTTCATAGCTCAAGATAGGCTTGTCCTTTAACATGTGATTTCAGCTGCTATGAATACTTTGGCATTGCGGAATACTTATGATTACCATAGTTCTCATCATGCTTGGACTTATATTTGACAATGAATGATCTTCATGTGTGACTTGGTTAGCTTCATTTGTATTCTTTGAGTCACTTGTTGCAGCTGCTGGTTCACCTCCAGATACACTTTTTCCTATGTTTGTACTTGGTGCCTCATTAGTGTCATGAAGACAAACAACTAACAAAGAGTAGTCTCATTCAAGTTTAATGTTCTTTATTCGTGTCATGTATGTGAAAGTAGAGAAACTATGAAGTCGTATGATGTGAGCTGTGCAGAACTCTTACTTTGTTTCTTTTGATGCTAATCTTGAATGCATTTCTTATTAGAGTATTTGTATGCTTAAGTAGTTCGATTAAATTGCTCATTCTAGGAACTTTTAATTTTCTAGAGCTTATAGATGTTATTTTTATAGATCCCTTATTGTACTTGCTGCCTCATACTCTATCGCACTTGGTGCCTCATTAATTCATACAGATCCGTAGAGTCTAAATTTAAGATACTAGGTCCATTATTGTCATTTCGTATGAGTGGAGTAACTTGCTGTTACCTAGTAGGGTCAGTGACCATTTGGGAAGGCACTAAGCCTAAGTGGCTCCTGAAGACCATAACTAATTTTCACTCATTCCACACTTTGTTAATTTGATGACCTTGAGCACTTTGTAGGAAGCTCCTTCTACAAACTCCAGGCGTTCAAACCAGCATCTTGTTGATTATTGTATTGTGATCTTGATTGAAGATTGCCATATGGTCATCAGTATGCTATTCAGCTCTGACTATTGTTAGCTCCTTTATAACCTTTCGTTATGACAAGTAATCACAGAGCCATGATTTTTAAATGCTAGCAAGCAATAAAGTGAATGCACACAAGGTCTTCTATCAGCCACTAGTGTTGCAATACTCTAATACCTTTATAAACGGACGATCTCGGCTTGGGAAAGAGTCAATGAAGCTGTCTTTTAGCAGTAATGATATCTGTCACAGGGGAGAAAATTCATGCGAAATAAATTAAACAAATCTGTAGTAGCGATCACTGTCATACTTCAGTGCAGATAACATCGAAGAGGAGGTTTAATTATGCCACATCTTGACAGAACACTTTTGCTAACAAGTCCAAAGAATTTGAAGAATTACCCTATTATTGTTAGACTGAACATTTGTTATGGTATGTGACTGAACATCCATGCATAGAGATTCCAAATAGCTCCTTAACACTGCCAAAAACCCTTCGGCTGCCTTTGCCTGTAAAAACATACGTTATATCTCAAGAACTACAAGTATTGACAGCTTTCAGATGAGCCCATAGGACCATATGCAATTTCCACGGTACATATTAAAACAAGAATGTGTGCGAATTCATCATATTATGAAGGTGAACTGCATTCTCTAAAAGGTTGACAAAAGAAATCTTTGAATTGTCACAGAGCTCAACAGAAGTGAACACAATTTCATTTTTCTGATAAATGCAGTTCTTAAAAAACACAGAATATGGGATATGATAAGATTATCTCAGAAGAATTCTTAAGTGCTAGTAGTTAGTGAAAAGGCATGAAAGTTAAGAAGCTCAAAAACTGTGAAATGATTAAGCTTACTTGTGAATCGGTGTAGTCGTGAACAGGATGCTTCTCAGCCACACTCTTTTCTCCTGCCAATTTTGAATGGTATGGCTCCAAGGCCATGGCTAATTCTTTATAACGAGGTAATTGCGGCAAAGAGGACATCTTGACCTGTCAAGCTCCAAATAAGAAGAAATCCATTTTCCATCAAAATGTTAGTGGATCCAGGCAAACCAAGTCTGACCACTGCATCCCATACCTTTCCTAAAGGTCTAAATTTTTTAAAAAATTAACAAATCAACAAAACGTAAGCAGTCCTACTTAAGGAATTGCAAAATTTTAGAAGCTGAAGGGAAAACTCTTTGAGTTTACAGCATAGTTCCATAGCATACAGAACAGGCACGTACGGAATGTCATTCTATACTTGTTCCCTACATCTTTAAAAACATTTAAGAACTCATTTTATACAGTTTTTTTAGTTTTTTTTTAATCTTTAAAAGAAAAGCTTATGTTTATACTAGTTTGAGGCATTAAACAGACAAAATAAACACTTGTAAAAGTACGCAATTCTCTTTCATTTTACACGGGCATTTCTAGCAAGCATGCCCAAAAACTATAATGATTCAAACTATTGCATAGCCAGGGGTTAACACAAGCACGGTTCTGGCCTAGATCACTGTGAGTCAGATCCTAGGGTCACGTCTCAAAACACTGTTACTATTGCATGGCTCATGTGTTCTACATAGGATAGATAGAGTCAAAGGAGTTCAGGGTGTAGCGCCAGGGATTTAGGGTTGTAGGTGTTTGCATTTAAGTAGATTAGGGTTTAGAGTTTAGTAAGATAGAGGTCAAGGGCTTTATGCTTTAGGGGTCAATGGTGCTATGCTTTAGGCCCTAGGGTTTACGAAGACAAGTAGGGGTTCAAGGAGAGAGTTAGGAATTGAAGTTGTTATGATATGGAGAGAGGGAGAGAGAGAGAGAGAGAAAAAAAAAGCTTTATTAATGTCTTTTCCATGCCAAAAGGCATATAAGAAGTACACGTCAAGTGTGTGGTAACCATGGGAGCGTATAAAACGTCTCCAAAACTGTAGTAAAGAAAACATCTAGTACAAACTAAAGTAGACACGTATGCAAGAGTGTGTATGTGCATAATGATCACATGTATCTATGTCAAGATGTCAAGACTGTGTTGTTGCTGCTGCTGTGAGCCACAACATGAGAAGGCACTGGAGCCTGCCGGCGTCGTTTGTGAGCATGAGCATGTGTAGTAGTGCATCTCTGCGTAGGATGTCTGGTGATCCTGGTAGTAACGTGATGGTGGGAAGTACACTTGTCTCTGATCTATGAGCATGCGAGCGGCTATCATTCTCGTCGTCGTCATAATCCTCATCCTCAGGCACTAAGTCACGCGATCTCCGCCTAGTAAAGAATGAAGTAATCAATGGCTGCGAGGTTAAATGCTGGGGTGTCCCGTATAAATCCCTCCATAGGACGAACATCTCGCGTACCATCAGAGCGACACATCGTGGGTCCTCATAGGCGATGAGAGAGCGTAGAGTGGTAGGCATGTCTCAAAACAGACAATGATATCGCCCTCTGATCTCATAGTATACAGGGCATCTAAAGATAAAGTGCTCCTCAGACACCACCTCACCTAGAGAGCATAACTGGCAAATCCGCTCCCCTCTAGGAATACCATGGAACCTCCCAGTCTCAATAGTTGTTGCCCATCATTAAAAGAAAGTGCAAGGCCCTAGGGTTTATAAAGAGAGGAGTTTAGGGAGAGAAAGAAAGAAAGCTTTATAAATGTCTTTTGATGCCAAATGGCATATAAGACGAAGTAGGACATGTCAAGTGTGTATAGCAACAAAGGGAGCGTAAGAACGTCTCCACCAAATAACAAATAAACAAAAATACTACAGTTTTTTAAAAATTGATATGAAAATGAAAATGAAACATCAACTGTATTAGAAATAATAGTGCCATGTCTATGTAGCCAATCATATCCATGCACTCTCAGCTAATATGGCTGGAAAAGGCTGTGAAATGAGTGATCGAAAAAATCAGAGAATCCCAAAAGAGCTTAAAAGGCGGGTTGCCTGTGAGTACCAAGAGAAATGGAAACCCTAACTATGAAGCTGCATTGAAATATGAATATTTTTCCGGGAGGAAGCGGTAAGGGGCTCTGAATGTACACAATGAATCGACAAAGAGCATCAACTAGTAATGGAAGAACTGCAAACTCGGTAGTGATGATATGATGTGGCATGGAGGGTTAGACCGTATCATCCAAGAAAGCATGATGATCTGTAATCGTGACATACTAGCCCAAATGAGAGGAGGTAAGGCCTATACACCAAGTGTCGGCTGAATAGAGTATTTATTATAGGAGTGACCATAACATCAAAAAGGCAACACTTATTGGCACCATGAATGTATTTCCTAAAGCAAAATCTCTCTAACTAACCAGGGAGGCATGGCCTTCCCTAGGTAGGCCGAAGTTGCATGTCTCATACTGAAAATGGGACCACTGAAAAGCACCTCTAGACAGGTATAGAAAACTAAGGATCCCAAGCAATCCCAAAATGATAAGATACTTGAAGACTATCCCATAAGGAATGGCCTGCTTTCCAAAAGGGAAAATAAGGAGCATGAGTATGGGTATGAGAAACAAGATGGTGATGGGAGCAACATCCTCATCATACCAAGGTGGGTGCAGAGAACTATCTACAATTTTCTATTGATTGGATGCAATTATCGTTTCATTCTTGTGCATCTTGATTTTGCTAAGCTACAAAAAGGGGGTCACACCTTGAACCTTTTAACAAAAGTTGCTCTTATTTGATATGCTCGTGAGCCTCCAACTTAAAGTACCACTCTTTGGTGATGACTCTTAAGGTCACGTTATATAGCCTTAACTTTTGTTCAACATTCACCACGCATGTCATGTAATTCCTTCATGAGTGTGAACACGTCGGACTTGTAGATTATAAATTGTAAATATTAAAATGGCTCACACCGGCCTATGGTATTTTGTAAGAAAATGTAAATAGAAGGTCTTTGGTAACTTTTTGTCCTGCTTATATTTGGTATAGGGTACTGGGTCTCAGTTTAGAGGCTATTGGACTGACCTCCTAAAAAGTAAGAGAGTTGACCGGTCAATAGGACACGTGTCATATGCTCATTGGGACATTTGGTCCAATGCATTGGTGACACGGGTCGGTGGACGGGTCCTCACTTGCCAATGTGCCAAGGTACTACCAAGTGGCAAGTGTCGATTTTCCATGGGGATCGCCATGTGTCGACGTTAGGAATGGGTCAGGGTTAAGTGGGTGCTTGAGGATTATGTATAAGTGAGCCTAGAGAGAGGCATTCCTCATCATATAGGTGGCTGGGAGGAAACTTAGCAGCAGTGCTCTTATGTGTTTATGCTTGTAACTTGATATGTACTTGGAAGAGAAATCAATAAAGTGGATATTTGGTGCCTACCTTGGTGTGCTTTGGATTGAATTTAGATAGCTTTGTAATAACCCAGCCATCGAATTTCCTTGAGATTCAGCCATAGAGATTGTTCAAGGCAAATGAATTATGGGTGAAGTGTTAAGGAGCTCACTTGACGTATACGGTGAATGGGGTGGCCTACTGGTCAGAGGAGGAAACACAGAATGAAAGTGCTTTCAAGTTGCGCACATCAATGTGGTGTAGTGAGCATAGAATCGTGCTACATCACTAATGGATGTTATGATAATTCACAATTAAGCTAGTCAATTGTATAATACATGGACTAAATCATGATTTGACTATGGTTTATCAACAAGAGGACAACACTAGTAAAATGCAATAGAATAAGTGGCAAACAATAGCAGGTGACAACTGGGCCCAATGAGTCTAAGTGAAGGAGATCCTTAAAGAATTCTACAGAAACTCACCAGGCGTTTGGTCATAGTAAACTGTCAAACTAGAGGCCAACAAATGAGACAGATGGACCCAATGAGTGTCAAACACTGACCCCACATATGGGATGAGTGTCAAGTGAATGTCACAATCAAAGTTGGATTGGAGGTACAAGATAGTCAATTTGCATGTGCTTGTGAAGTCTGCAAGTGTGATTGAAAGAAATATAGATCAGCAAATGAAATGTCAAAGATAAAGAACTTGTAATTCCACAGCAACAATGCTAGAAATGTTGCTACAATCTCCAAGCACAAATTTTGCAAGCGCTAGAGGAGTAATGCCTTGGTAGTATAGAGCATAAACAAACCAAAATGGAGCTAGCAAAAATTCACATCACCTAAAACATCTCAAAATAGTAGAAAAACTAATATAACATGAAAATAAACTAAAAGTGCTCTACTCCACTTTTAATCTCTTTTCTTCAACTTTTATCGATCATAGATCGTTAACTTAATGTTCTACAAAAGCTTAACGATGCCAAAACTATTTTGTTTAACCAATACAAGTTATCTACTCAACCACAAGAGAGGTATTCCACTAGGATCTATTTAGTACTTAGAAGTTCATTTTTGGTTCTTACCATATATATGTAGTAATATTAGTAAATAGCTTTTGTTATTTTGCTATTTACTTTAGGCTCATTAGCTTTTATCAATCATTAGAGAAACTATATAAGAAGGTTGGCGCCCCACCACAACTATTCCATTCAATTCTATTATGCTAGAGCAATTGCTCAATTTTCCTATGATCTGAATTCTCTCTATGCTTGGTTTTGTGTGAGTGCTAGTAGGACTAGTATCTCCATCTAGAATTTGTATCACAAATTTTGACATGGTATCAGAGTGGGCTTTTTGGTGAGAGAGAGAGATTTCTTATTGCAGGGTTGCAAGAAGTGAATTGAAGGTGTGGATCGTTGGTTGTAGCTGCGTGTTGGATCGCTAGTTGCACGTTGATCAGTCCGCTGGAATCAAGCTTGGTGGATCGCTGAGTTGAAAGCAGATCCGAACTGTTGTTTGAATCAAAACTGACAGCTGTCTATTGTTTGCTGAGCTAGAATCAAACATACAGATTGTTGGAAATTTGTTTGCTGAGATCAGAATTGATTAGAACACTGGAATCTGGCTATTACCTACAAATTGCTACTGTCAGATCAGAATTGATTAGAGGGCTAGAATCTGGCTATTGCCTACAGATTGCTACTGTCAGATCACCGTCTACGCTGGCTGCAAGGTTGTTTGCTGCAGTACTGTCAGATCATTGTCATTGGAGGCCAATCGTTGCCAGAACATTGTTATTGTGTCAGATCTGAATCAGATCGCTGGACAGAAGTCAGATCACGGGAGAAGTTTGCCGGCTCTGTTTGCTTCTAATCTGGACCTGATTACTGGCTGGTTTACTGGCTGTTGACCCAATCACTGAGTCTTTTGAAGACCTTCTGATCAGACCTGATTCTAATTTGGTGGAGCCTAGAACTGAGCTGGTTGCTGGAAGAGGAGAGTTCTGGGTCAATTCACAAGCAGGAAGCCAGATGTAAGTCATTTGAGAGTGTTTGGGAGTATTGATTATTCAAGGAGCAAATTGGATTCTAAGGCGAACCAAGTGTTTATTTCTTGGTTATAAAGGGATACAGATTATATGACTTGGAGGGTAAGAAAATAATCATAAGTAGGGATGTAGTCTTTGATGAGGAGGCAACTCATAAAGATACAGAGATATATTTTGATAAGGATCAAGATGGAGGAATCCCTATAGTATGTGATGAGTTATTACAGGAACCTGAATCGACACATGTATCGCCTACGCCAATTCAAGAACCTAGAGTGACTTTGGTTGAGATAGGAAAGAGGAAGGAGAGATCAAGTACATGCGATACTTATTCACCTCCTACTTCACCAGGCAGGAAGCATCCTACATCAGAAGCTAGAAGATTGCCTAGATGGTACTATGAAACTATCAAGGATAGTGTTATTATGGAACAGGGAGAGACCAGTACACATGGAACTAGGAGATCAACTAGACTTGAAAAGCAACATGAAGATCAAGATCGACAAGAGGTTCAACAAGGGATCATCATGAAGATAGGGATGTACATTTTGCATATATGGCCACAGTATTAGAAACCCAAGATCCATCTACTTTCAGAGAGGCTGAAAAAGAGGATATTTGGAGGATAGCTATGGATGAGGAGTACGACTCAATCATGAAGAACAAGACTTGGAGACTTGTTCAGTTACCTACAGGTAAAAAGGCCATTGGATGCAAGTGGGTCTATAGAACTAAGTACAAATCAGATGGTTCTATAGATAAACATAAGGCAAGATTGGTGGCAAAAGGTTATGCTCAACAGGCAAGGATTGACTATAGGGCAGCTTTTGCACCAGTTGCTAAGTCTACTACTATGAGGACTTTGAAACTCAGTTTGGATGAGATATTCAACAAATGGATGTAAAGAGTGCATTCCTGAAAGGATTTCTAGAGGAAGAACTCTACATGGAGCAGCCAGAGGGATACATAGTAGCAGGACATGAAGACAAGGTTTGCAGGTTGGACAAGGCACTAAATGGACTTAAGCAGGCACCCGGGGCGTGGTACACGAGGATTGATACATACTTTGAGGAGCTTGGCTTTCAGAGAAGTAGTTCGGAGCATACATTTTATGTTTTGATCAGGGATAATCATATTGTTATTGTAGTGATGTATGTGGATCTTATTATTACAGGATCAGATCATAGTATGATTCAGGGAATCAAGAAAGATCTCTCATCAGAGTTTGATATGAAAGATCTTGGCTCACTAAAATATTTTCTTGGGATTGAGGTATGGAGAGTAGCACAGGGACTATTTATTTCTCAATCTAAGTATGCTCATGAACTTCTTGAAAAGTTCAATATGTCAGAGTGCCCTTTCATGGGTCCGTTTCGTACGTCGCTTCGAAAGGGGTTTCAAACGCGTTTGAAACGGGAGGTTCAAGTTCAAAACGGGAATTTTTTTTAGGGTTTTTTTTTTGTGTTTTAATGGATACTTGGGGGTTTAGACATGTCATAGAAAGACTAGTACCAAGTAGATACATCCAAATTCATGAGAATGCTCTAGAGAATGCAATTTCAAGAAGATAAACTGTGTATGGTGGCTTTCCTCAGTCAAAAAAATTTGCACTATTATAACATCGTTTCGAACGAAAGAAACGCGTTTCGAAACGGGCCCGTTTCGAACGGGGCGTTTCAAACATGTTTCTTTGTTCGAAACGCGTTTCGATGAAACATTGCAGAGTGCAAGCCTATTTCTACACCATATGATAGTGAATGTAAGCTTACTAAAGCTGAGGAAGATCAAGATGTTGATGAGACGTTATATAGAAAGCTTGTTGGAAGCTTAATCTATCTAACTACTACAAGACCAGATATTGCTTATGTTGTGAGTATGGTTAGTCAATTTATGGCTAAACCTAAGCAGATTTATTGGAAAGTTGCTAAGCGAATACTCAGATACATCCAAGGCACTTTGAGATTTGGTATTCTCTATGGTAGACAGGATAATTTGAAGTTACAGGGATACGTGGATGCTGATTGGGCTGGAGATGCAGAAGACCGAAGATCTACTACAGGTTATGTTTTTAATCTTGGTTCTAGTGCTATCTCTTGGAGTTCAAAGAAGCAGCATACTATTGCTTTATCATCTACAGAGGCAGAATATCGAGCTACTAAGTGCAACATGGTTGCAAAACATTCTACATGATCTACATATGGTACAAGATTCACCTACGGTACTTCAATGCGACAATTAGAGTTGTATTAAATTGCCGAAAAATCCAGTTTTTCACAGCAGGACAAAGCATATTGAAGTACAACAACACTTCATCATAGAGAAAATTCAAAGTGATGAAGTGAAGCTTATCTATTGCCTACGGAAGAACAAGTCGCAGATATCTTTACCAAAGGTCTTGGCAAAAAAAAAATTCAGAAGTTTAGAGAACTTCTAGGAGTAATAGATAACAAAGTAAACATTAAGGGGGAGTGTTAGGAATTAATGTTTATTTGATACCCCTTAATGATGGTTTGGCCATGCTTGCGTGCTATTTTTAGGGGCCATTGTGGGTGCACTACAAATAGATTAGGATCTATTTAGTACTTAGAAGTTCTTTTTTGGTTCTTACCATATATAGGTAGTATTATTAGTAAATAGCTTTTATTATTTTGCTATTTACTTTAGAGATCCAAGTGCTTATGCTCCATCTTGTGTAAATCACTTTTTTCCTCAATTTCCCCTTGTTCCACATGCACTACTATACTTACCTTGCACTAGCTTGCTTATGTGATGACACGGTCTTTTCTAGTTTCCCGTTTCTCATTATTGTTTCCCATTTCCCAAGGGGTTCGCATTTCTCAGGTGGGAAAAGTTTCAAAAAGCTATGGAGAGTAGAGATAACATGCGCGCATGCACACAAGTTTGGACGTTTTTGATTCTCCAAATGAGTATTATGATTCACAAAAATTAGGTGCATGGGGATCCAAACCATTGGTGGGCCATTCATTAATGGTAATGAGCACCAATTTTTGTTTCTGAATTATGGCCAATTTTACATTTCATTATTAGTATTTGGACAACATTCAAACTCTCTTGAGGTTAGCTCTGATTGCTTTTTTTTTCTCATGATTTCCTTGTAAATCTTTCAAAAGGTAATTCTTTCGGAAGTAGTTTTAGAAAGTCAACCAAGCTCCCAAGGATCTGCACTTTGTCAAATACTATCTGGACCCGTCATGATCATGTTTAGGCACGTAAGGACAAGGGCCAAAAATCAGGGTGCTCAACCGAAGGAAATTTACAATGATATCAAACAGACTAAACCATCATGAAAATCATTTTAATCCTCTGACCAGCAGAATTCGTTACATGTCCTTCAGAGATAGACCATGAACAAGCATCGCTCAAATTAGCTACTTACTCATTCAGACTGTTAGAACCAAATAGGAGCATATAAGATATGAAACAGGACTTCAATAAAAGCACACGCAGCTTCAAACACTGATCAAAAACACTACCTGGTCCTTGTAGACATTGATCCTGATTAGGTTGGATATCTTTGCTCGAACATCAGAATTCTTGTGTTGCACACCTACCTACCATTATGCAGAATTAGCACTTCAGAATTGATGCGGTTGAATTTATTGGGCATCGTCCAAGCAAAGCTTTGCAAGAAAAACTCAAATCAATTGAGAATATTTCTTTTGAGATAGAATCAGATCCCTAGTGATCATAATTTATACGATGAGTAAATTGTTGCTTGAATATCAGAATTCATAACTTGCGTAACTAACTACACAGAAAATTCAGCACCTCAAACTGTACTTCACAATGCTATCAATTCTGTTAGAATCTTAAAAGTGTTTCTCAGACGAGTTTGGAAGAAACTCAATCTATTGACATAACTTGGAAATTGTGATTTTCAGAAATATCCATACAGCTAGTTAGTTGCATTAAAACAGTGTTTCGTGTCCCCAGAATTTGTTGTCACATTCCATACTAAGCTTAACTTCTTTGACTTATATAGAAATGGCTATTTTAGTAAACCATTAACTTGGTTTTTATCCCTGAATTCGCTTCCCCTGATTGCAAGAAATTCTGCTTGCGAATCATGCTCACAAAGCCTGCATGCGAAATGCCCTGCAGATCACGCTCTAAGCAAAACCAAAAACAGACCGTAAATTACAGTAACTAATGCGCCCTGGTGATGAGGAAAAAAAAATCATTCTCTCTTCCTCAAATGCATTGGCCTCCTGAGGTCTGAAAAACGACTACCTTTTTTTCCATAAATTGGGCTGTGGGTCGCAATCCAATGCAACTCCTAAAACACTAAATAAAGCATGCTTTTGGGAGTCCTTTGCACAATTCTGCCCTCAATTGAGCAAGAAATTGTGATGCAAAAAAAACTAGAATCTGTGCCTGTTATAACTCCCTAGATCGTCCAATCGCTACACGGTTCTCGCACATCCAACATGTGTGCCGTTACCGCCCACCATAGAGTCATTACCAACTCACGCCCATGCACTGGAGTTAATCAACACCTTCATATTTCGTCAAGCCTCCAACAATGACCAATGTCTCATACCACTGGCAATCACTCTCAGCTCTTCCTAGCAATCATCTCCTGACCTACAGATACGTCCTAGCTCGCACGTGCTCTCCATCCACCTCTTCCCAGGTAGATTGAATGAATGGCACAGCAAGACTCCCACCTCTATATAACATAGTGCAAGTAGGCCCCTCATCAAGCACGTCCAAACAATGATACATGTCATCCTAGGAGGCTAACACGTGGCACCCAAACATGTTGATAACCCCAGACTTTCCACCCCTTGCAAGGCCGTCACAATTGGGTGTACCGTTATGGTACATAACATTCCCTCCCCCATGAAAACTTCCTTCCACAAGAGAGAACCAGGTAATCCTAGTCTCAAGTCCACCTCTTTCGCCCAAGTGTTCTCATCATCTAACTTACCCTTCTAGTGAATTAGATATTCAATAATTAAATGGTTTCTTAACTGGTGTTGTCATGTATCTACATCCTTTTCTTGTTCAAGAGCTACAAAGGCAATCAAATCTTCCAATACTATTAGTTCTCCTTCTGGAACAAGATTATCCTTTCAGCCAAGTTGTTCCTTTAAACGGCTTACATGGAACTATTGTTTTGAGAGGAAAATCTAGTTGATAAGCAGATCGATTGAGTTTATTTACAATCTTATAATTGCCACTGTATCGTGGAGATAGCTTAGGGCATTTACCTCTAGGAATTCTAAGATACACCCAATCTCCAATCTCAAATTCTCTAGAACGGCTTTGGATACCATAGAACTTCGGTTGATCTAAGCTAATGCTTTCTTTGGCCACCTGCAACATTTCTTGCATATCTTGTAAGACATCTGATGCAGGTTGTACCTTGAGACTTTGAGTCCAACGGAAATTGGTGAACGGGGCCGAAAGCCACATAATAGCATAAAGGGACTACATCCAATGGTGAAATGTTTCGCATTATTATATGCGAACTCAACCATCAGAAGGTACTTATCCAAATCAGATTGACATCTAGAAATACATGCATGATCTATCATCACTGTAAACTTGGAGCCATATAAACAATGCCTCCAAAATTTTAAAGAGTGCATGACAGCAAAAATGTCCTTCTCATCAGTAGAATATCTACTTTGAGCTTGGTCCAACCTTTTGTTTTCAAAAGCCACTGGTCGACCGTCCTAATATAGGACTGTTCCTACAGCATAGTCACTAGCATCCTTTTCCACAAAAAATGGTTTGTTAGGATCCACTATATGTGGTACGAGTGCGACTATGTTTGCAAGCTTTTTTCTTATCACCATTTTTGGTTTTTCCCTTGGCTTTCGTTACTCCAAGAAGAAGATTAGTTGAGAGTAACGTTACTTTAATCTCGTATACATTTATGGAAAAAACTTGTGAAACCTAGAAAAAATTAAACTTCTCTAATCGTTTTCAAGATAGGCCACTCTCGTACCTTAAAGAGTTTCTCATAATCGTTTTTGATACCATGATCAGAAATTATATGACCTAGGTATTCGAAGATGTGCTTCATGCTCTTCAAGAGTTCTACTATATATTAATATGTAGTCCAAGAATACCACGACAAAATTTCCCAGATATGGACGAAGAATATCATTCATCATCTGCTAAAAAGCTGTTGGGACATTCATAAGACCAAAAGGTAAAACTAAAAATTCCTAATGGCCTTATCTAGTGAGGAAACCAGTTTTTGAAACGTTCCCACTGTTAATTCTTATTTGATGGTAACCCGATCTAAGGTCTAACTTGGTGAAATATTTTACACCATTCAGTCGGTCCATTAGATCGTCCATCCTTGGTAAGGGATAACGTCTTGATGGTCGTTTTATTGAGTATTTTATAGTCGATGCAAAGACGTAAACCACCATCTTTCTTGTCGACTAACAATACAAGAGCTCCCAAGGGGGATTTACGTGGTCAAATATGGCCCATACACAAATAATCCGAAAGCTGTCTAGTAACTTCATCCTCTTCCTTAGGGCTCATACTATAAGGAAAAAGAGATACAGGAAAGCTGTCGGGATCAAGACCAATGTGATAGTCTACTACCCTAGAGGGGGAAAGGCCCTCCGATAACTACTTAGAAAATACATAAGCGTATTCCGTCCTAAGTCTCTCAAAAATTGTACCTTCGAGGGTGTTTTCGATGTGAGGATTAGAAAGAGACATTTCCTTAGAAACAAGTGATATGTAAACATCAAAATTTTGACAAAAGCATTCACATGAAATTCATCTCTCAGAAAACATAAACACGCATGATACTTAGAATCTTTCATACATTGATTCACTTCATAAGTAGATACATAAGGTAGATCAGGCATATTCACATCGCCTTTAAGCTCAACGAAGGAGCCATTACGCAAAAAAAAAATTATGAGTCACATTATCCTTTTATAAAGATTCATTTCTAGCATAAAACCACTCTTTACCTAGAATTACATCTACTATGTCCAAATTCATTATGTGGAAAAATAAACTATCTACATACTTTTAAATCCCCAATGGCAAGCGAGGAGCAAATTGGCCCCAAACTTGTTGCTCCTCCCCTGTCACCATGTTGGGCCCCTAGAATTAGCACACAGACATGGCCCAATAATCCTAATTAACCTACATGAAAACATTAGGGGTAGTAATGTAAACATTAACTCTAACCCCCTTAATGTTTACATTGTCAGGAACTATGCATAGCACAAGTATGCATAAGTATCCTCCATGAAACCCATGTAATGAAGATCCTGAATTTTGATGTAGAATCCACAATCAACTCTGATCTCAATGTCTTCATTACTTGATGTAGAACTTCCTTTGATTAATGATGTAAAATTCCTTTGAATGTTGATCCTTTTCATATGAACCTTCTTCATATGACTTCCCAAATGTCTTGCTTTAGTCTTTATATCCCTTTAGTGTATATGTGTGACCACCATGAGTCCAACATATCACCGGATTCCTTGACCTCCTTTGAATCAAAGAACTTCGACTTCTTCTGAATCAAATAATGTAGACATGATTAACCTTCGCCATAACCCTAATAACTTTGCTTGAAGATTGACTCCCTTGGTCTTTTTGAACATCTTCCAAGGTACCACAAATGTGCAAGGATCTCACCAACATTCATAGAAAAATTGTAATCCTCTTTGATTACCATAACATCATCATGACAACCATAAGTAGGAAATAGATCTATAAATGTGAACATCAAATCTCACGCAAACACCCCCACGTTAGAAACCTGTACTTCATAATTAGTTGGCTCCTTTAGTGTCAATTCCTCGAATTGAATCCACTTTAATTCTCCTGATACTCTCATAAGTTACCACTTGTGATGAACTTGGCTAAACTACTTCCCCTGGAAATACACTTCATGTTTGCATTCCCGTTTTCAACCACTCTTTAACAATGATACAAATAGGATGTCATCCATGAACCCAATCAAATATGCAAGTAATAGAGCATCCCCAATAGAAAGATAAAATGTATACAATACTTCCTCACACAAAGTAACTGATACTCCCCTTCAAATACAAAGTACTTGACACTATCTTATGGAATCTATCTCACACAAAGTACTTGACACTATCTTATGGAATCTATCTCACACAGAGTCACTTGCTGCAAAAAACAACTTTCCAACTTAGAAAGCATCTCATCATGACATCTATTTATTCTGACACTTTGTCATCTGCAAACTTCCCAACTGGTGTACGTCCATCTTCCTTAAAGAAACCTGCTTCACTTAAGAAATTTTCATATTGATTTTCTAAGGATGATCAATAACTCTCACATAGCGGAGCACCATTAGGTGTGGATGGTAGAGAGTTTCTGATCCCTCCAATCCTGACCCTTTCAGTAATGGTAGCTCCAACAAACTCTGATTACAATAGACCAACAGTGATCTTCAGCAATCTAGAATGAACAGCAATAGACCTGCAGTGATTCTTGTGATCATCATGCCTGGATAGTAGCGAATAATTCCAAAAGTGATCTCCAGATTGTAACAACTCCAAACCAGTGCTGAGTGATCCTCTGAAAATTGAGGTAGACTTTGTAGTCTCCTCATGCAACACAACTCTTCCCCTTGCAGCACCAAATCTTCTTACAAAGCTGCCACCGTTGTGGATGAAGATTGAAATTGAGAGCTGGCTAGGGACACCACCTCCTCTCCTTGAAGATGGTCGAATCAATCCCTTGTGAATTGATTTCGTTCGTAGAGTACTTCCTTGTTCTCTCAAATCTTGAACCTTGTTCTACATAGTTGCATCAAACTGCGGTTGGTCTTTGAACCATTTTTTCCCCCAACAAAATAACCAAAAAACAAACGGTTCGAACTGTTCCCTGACTCGAACCTAGCTAGCCGGTTCATCAAGGCAAAAAGGCCGAATAGAATCGGCTTGCAACTATGTTGCTCTAATACCATGTTAAAAAACCGACTTGATCATACAAGTTACCCAAGACATGATTACGATTGTTGTTAGACAATAGTCATACACATGATAGAGAACACAAGTGATGGAAACTCCAACTATGTCCCATTGCAAATGAGGCAGGGAACACTACATACTTGTAGAATTTCGTCTAAGCAAAAGCAAAAGCAATCTAAAAGCAATTGTCTAATTAATGTCTCTCTATATGGTAAAAGCACCCAACACCTATCTATAGCAAAACTTGTGCTCCATATCTAGCACTAGAATCCTGAACTTGTCTAACTATAGTCTAACTTGGCTTTTACTAAATATAGGTTAAAAGCCCCTAGAATTAGCATGCACGCATGGCCCAATAATCCTAATTAACCTAGATGACAACATTAGGGGTAATAATGTAAACAGTAACTCTAACAGTGTCTTGAAAGAATGGCCACACTTTCTTCGGGCAATCTTTGGACAAGTGCCAACATCCACGACAATGAGGGAGAGGTGTAGCAATAAACTAGAAGAAAATGAAGACCATAGGCGTAAGAACGAGCTCAAACAAGGTTAAAAAAAGGGGGCTTTAAGCAACACAAAACTTGAGAAGTAGCTTTTTGTAATGAAATGAGAATGGGCTGGGTCTTGAGGTACGACCACTCATCCTCCCTCAAAGCACCTCAAACCTCTCTACATGTTAAAAGGACAAGTGGGGGCCTTGTGGGTACCCACCTGTATTCCTTTCCAACTAAGGGATTAAGTGGTGGCCTATAAGGCCGCCAGATGTCCCTTGAAACCCAAAGAGTTTATTAAACTCCAATAAGCCCCAACCCTGAACTCTCTCCTACTTACTTTCTCCAAGGAGGTGCACTCTCTGCTGAAGCTTGCAGGTATGCAGGGTGGAGGAGATAGGAGGCAGTACGGCTTTGTGACAGGCTAACAAGTTTGCCATAATAAGGCTTTTCAACTTTCTGTTAAGCTTGAGTTAAGCTTTATGGGTTTTAATTTTATGGAAACAAGAGAAAAGGAAAGAGAGTGCATCTTTGATTCCTGTCCTTTTGCTTCTCATTTCTCACTAGGTGTCCCCCCCTCCCTTTGATGTTTTTGCAATTATACTTTCTTGGAATAAAAAAACGCGATGGGCGTGAATAGAACCGCAACCCCCCCACCTTTTTTTGAAGTTTATGCACTAGAAAGTACGCTCCCCCCTCCCCGCTATGTACCATAACAGGATGCCCTTAAGTAACGGACTCGCAAGGGCCAAGATGCAAGTCTGGGGTTATCGACATGTTTGGGTACCACGTGTCACGTGTCACTGATGGGACCATGCTTGATTGGGACCCATTTGCACTATGTTTATATAGAGGTGGGGTATCTCTTTGCCATCTACTTAGTCTACCTGGGAGTTGGTGGATGGAGAGCATGTGCAGTAGCCAGGATGTATCTCCAGGCCAACAGATGTGTGCTAGGGAGAGCCGCGAGTGAGGGCTGGTGGTATGGGAATCAATTATCGTTGGAGGCTTAACCAAGCATGATGGTGTTGGTAATTTCAGTGCATGGGGGTGGGTCGGACAAAAGGCTAAAAGCAACGGGTTGTGTTTCTCTTGCATGGCGAAAGGGCATTTATCCAAGGATTGCCTGAAGAAATGTAAGAAGGTGGCCGCTTCTTTAAGGCATCAGGTAACTCTTCTATTTCTTGCATTAATATGTCCTTTAAGGACGAAGCAATTTGTAATACTTGTTTTAATACAGCGGTATTTGGACCTCACAACCTCATTCGCATAAATCGCATGATGCAGTCGTGGATAGCCAAGCCGTGAACATCCATTTTGACAATGGTTCAATGCATAATATTACTAATGCTAAATTGATGCAAAAGCTCAACCTGGCAACTGTCAAGATTCAAGGTGAACTAGAAGCGGAAACATTAATAATAAATTAAGTGATTAACGTTCTATGAACAATCACAAATTATGCATACAAGTGGAAGCAACGTAGGATATCAATGGAGACAAATATCTACACAAAGAATGTGTGTACACAAGCATTGCCACTCTCTCTAGTCTCTCCAGCCTCATCAGGCTCCTCCTCCACTCCTCAGTAGAAAGTGGGGGGCTATTTATACTACTACAGATAGAGAAATCCAAAGGCCAATGGTTCCCAATGTGGAATATCAAAGTCAACAGCCAACAGCCATGTGTTACATAGGAGTTACAAAAGTAAATGAAAAGCCTTGGCATTGGACAGCCAAGTGCTAGTTAAAAAAGGTCACTTGCCCCCATGGACTCCCCATTATGAGTTGAGCCTCTCCAAACTTGAGTACGTCGACCAAAAGTTTTAAAATGCTCCTTGGGTCCTCAAAACCATATGCATTGCCCAAGATTTCTACCGGACCCACTTTCTTGAGCTAGACGCAGCAGGGACTCCAGTCCTACCATGTTACTTGGATTCAGGCCTATCACATTGCCTCAGATTCACATTGGGCCAGCTCAAAGTGTCTTCGCACTAGCTAGCTATTGAGACTGGGAGATCCACACTATTCCTAGAGAGGAGCGAATTTGCCAGTTATGCTCTTTAAGTGAGGTGGAGTCTGAGGAGCATTTTATCTTTAGATGCCCTGTATACTATGAGATCAGAGGGAGATATCATTGTTTGCTTCGAGACATGCCCAACACTCTACGATCTCTCATAGCCTATCAGGACTCCCGATGTGTCGCTCTTATGGTACGAGAGATGTCCATGTTGTGGCGAGATCTATGCGAGACATCTCAGCAATTTACCCCTCAGCCACTGATTACCTCCTTCTCTAGGGGGAGATCACGAGACACAGAGCCTGATGATGACGATGACGATGACGATGATGGTGGCAGCTTACATGTTCACAGAGATCAGAGACAATGTACTACTCATCACCACTTTGCTGCCAGGGTCATCAAACCTCCTATGTAGAGACACACTTTTCATACTCGTAGACGATGTCAGCGGACTCTAGAGCTTCCCCATGTTGCAGCTCGCATTACATCTTTCTATAGCGTCAGCACAAACAGGATTTCATGACATTGATATATCCATTATGCACATACACTCTCATTTTCACATTTATCCTAGTTTGTATTAGATCAATTTAATGTTTTCTTTCTTACAGCTTTGTCTCTCTCTCTCATGGTGTCCCCTGCTGGTGCGATGGCCCTGCTGGAGCGCTGCCCTGCTGACCTAGCGATGATCTGGCACCCTCTCTCCATCGTTCCGTCGCTGCTCCATCTGATCTCTGAGCGCTGATCTGTCCAGCGCTGCCTTTCTACATGGCGCCTAAGAGCCCCCCCCCCCCCCCCCCCCCCCTCTATTAATCTCTTCTCCTCCTCCATCATCTGCGATGGAGGGGGATGCTATTTCACCTACAACAATGAGGGAACTCCCCCCAACGCTGGCTGCATTAGAAGCCTCCATCACTGGTGAACCCTCTATTTTCACCGACAAGATACTTGCTTTCAAAGAAACGCCTGCAAATCAGCAGTCTACAATCGATTACACTCCTTCCAAGCCTATTGAGAGTCTTTATGCTTATGATATCGGTTTCATCCGAAATGAAATCTTTGGCCTTAAGAAACAACTACACTTCTTTGAAATTGCGAATGGCAAGTTGGTTATGAATCTCGTTGGTGTCAAAGAACGGATGGAGCAGCTTGAGCAAGAAAATGTGTATCTTAAGCAACGAATTGCAGAACATGTACCTCCCTTGGAAGAAACTTCCAACAAAATATATTGCTTGGCAAAACAAGTCGGAGAGACAAAGACATGGGCAGCACTCTTCAAACCGAAAGATATGGGCAGCAAACTCTCATCACTTGCAAAACAGGTTGAAGAAACAACATCGATCCTCAAGCAAGGTAATCACCCTCATATCTCAGCCTCTACGATAGATAACAATTTGGAGACAGTTTTGGATGCACAAGCTAGAAGAGCCAAAAAGGCTTTTAATATTAGATTAAGAGGCATTGCCAACGGAGGTAAACCAAAAGAAGCTACAAATTTACTCATTTCCAAGTTATCTCATGTTGTTGATGGTTTCGATATGGCACGGCGTAGTAAGTTTGATGACAACATTCTATTTGTCAAATTTCGCTTCAACAACGCAATGCAGCCCTTCGGCTTAGAACAAAGCTCAAAGGCACTTTCATTTATATGGATGATGATTTTGACAAATACACAATGGTGAGCAAGAAAAAAGATTATTCATGAAGCAAAAGAAAGAGAGCAAAGGGTCGTTTTTATCGACAGCAAACCAAGATGCTTCGACCTCCTCTCACAATAGGAACTCGGGGGCTCCCGGGTTTAGGAGCTGCCCGAGATCCCCTACCACTTTAAGACTTGGATTCTAGAATTGCAAAGGTTTTTTATTATCATCATCGGCAGGAGATTTTGCTGATTTGATTAGCAAATGTGACATTTTGTAGTTGGCTGAAACCCATGAGTCTTTATATCATCCTCTTCGACATATACAGGATTACTCTTGGCATTCTGTTTTTCACCCATTTGTGAGGGGAAAAACTTGTCGTGGATCTGGCGGAGTAGCTTGCTTATACAGAGACACCGCAGTTAAGATGGTTAAGCAAGATCCATACACTCGCTATATATGGCTACATACTATTGGTTTACTGTTGGGATTACCTTAGGACATTTATATGGATGTATGTTATTTCGCTCCACAAACTTCGGCGTTTGCTGAATTTGGTGGGGTCCCATTTCAAGCACTTTCAGATGATATTGCTATCTTTTCTCAGCAGGGCTACATTTTATTAGCAGGAGATTTCAATGCCCGCACTAGCTCCAGACAGACAGAATTTCATGCAGATATTGACTTTCTCCGGCTTCACCCTCTAAATATGGGACTAGATCGGGTATCACAGGATGCACACACTTCAGTTACATCTTTTGGAGAGCAGTTGATTACTCTTGCGGAGACACATTCTCTTGCCATCCTGAATGGCCTCACACAGTGGCCTTCCTCATCAGCGTTTACATGTTATCCTCATGGTGGAGGACATCGTGTAGTTGACTACTTCATTGGATCACCTACTTTGATCCCTCACATCTCTGATTTCTCCATTACACCTCCTACCATTTCTGATCACTCACTCTTACGCCTCACTTGGTCAAATAACCTTGTCTTCTAGAGTTCCATGCTCCTCTTCCACTCGTAAAGGTGTCCCTTTTACCCACTCTGGACTCACAAACTACACCACAACCCTGTCCCAACTACTTACTAGCTTCCCTTTCACGGCAGCAGTTGACCAACACAAGCCACTTTCCTCTCTAAATCCCTCTTAACTGCTACGTCCTCATCTTTTCCCACCAAGACGATACCATCTCATAGACATGTTCACAACCGATGGTATGATGCAGAATGCCGCTCTCTTCACAAACATGTGGTATATGCCAGGTTACACTCCCCTGCAATACTCAAACAACGCTAGAAAGAATATCAAAGAAGATAACATACCTACGATCACTTTGCCAAAGGTTGATCAACTCTTTAGATTCCCCTTCCTCCTCCTTTTTCTAGAAACACTTCACCAGATACTCTTCGACTTTGGCCCCCATAGCAACCGAATCCTGGATCAAATATGCCACAAAACTTTATACCCTGGACTCCCCTCCTACCTTACTCGCACCACGACCTGCCCAGTGCACGCTTTTTCCTCCACACATCGTTGAAAACGCCATTAAACATGTCAAATTTCATAAAGCCACTGACTATGATTCGCTAAACGTAGATTTCCTAAAACTTGTAGCACACTCAAGCCTTTAGCACCGCTGTAACTTCTGGTTTTCCCACCGCATGGTGTACTAATATCCTACATCCCATCCTCAAGGCAGGTGATCCCATGAATGTAGAAAACTACCACACCATTATGATTGGTCACACTTTGTCTAAGATTTATTGTTCTATTTTACAGATTGTTACTGGATCTTTTGCTGAGACTGAGGATTTACATGCTATGGGTCAGGCTGGGTTCAGACCAAGATACTCTACCTCAGATCAAATCTTCATTTTGAGATGCATTATTAAGGAGGCATGACATCAGAGACAGAGTTTATTGTTGCTTTGTAGACTTCCGCAAAGCTTTTGACTCTGTTCCAAGACATCTCCTTTTCCAAAGGTTATTCACTTGGCTTCACAGAAGAGACTATTGTCGTGATCATTGCTTTATATGAGCGAGTTTTGACACGTTTCAGAGATGGCAGTGGCTGGTCCCCGCTGATACATTCTACCATTGGAGTGAAACAGGGCTGCCCCTTATTACCCACTCTCTTTGCACTATATATAACCTCGAGCGGATTATTCACGAGGAAGGTGGAGAGGGCTGTCCCTTAGCAGATATCATTATCCCCATTCTCCTATATGTTGATGATGTGGTTCTCTCTCATCCTCTGCAGCTGGTTTATAGAGACACCTTTCTGCTTTACATCGCTTCTGTCAGCTTTGGGGATTGACGGTTAATACTAAGAAGACCAAGATTATGGTGTTTAACACCAATAGATGGCATATGAGAGATGTGACTTTCTATTATGATGGGCTGCCGATTGAGATCATGACCTCCTACACCTATTTGGGAGTACTTTTCTCTTGTCCACTACTCACATTTTGACCAGCAACCCTCACCAGACTCCGTAAGGGGCATACTTCTCTTGTTCATTACTGAGACTTGGTGCCCGGATTTAGCACGCGATACTTGGAGGGATCTTACTCGTATCCAAATTCTCATGCTCAGCAAGATGATTCGGGCTAAGCCCTCAATGCCACATGATATCATACTAGCGGAGTCTGCTTCCCCTCCCCTGGTTATTGGTGCTATGTTTCAGATCATTACCTTTCTTCACAGGATATCAGAGTTAGATACTTCCAGATATGTTGTTGCTGCTCTCACTTTATCCCGCACCATTGCTGGACAGGGAGCCAAGCATTCTTGGTATGGCAGTGTCTCAGCCCTTCTTCAGACTTGGGACCCATGCTTATATCAGACAGCAGATTTATCAGAGCTACATACGGGCGATACCACTATTTATACAAAGGTACTCCTCTCACACTGTGATCCTTCCTCGAGTATCCAGACCCCAAATGTGTAAGTCTTCTATTGAGAGAGATGCATACTCTACGAGCGTCACTTATACCTACGCTCCCAGATATGGATCACAGTCAGGCTCATATTACCCAATTCTTCCAAAAGTGAGACAAAGAGGATATTTCAGTTGTGGATTTTGAAGTCCCCGTTCGGAGATCAAAGACACAGAGAGTTTCACGTACTTCTGCTAGATCCAGGATTACCAGATCTTCACGTGCTTCCCGCCACTACAGCACGCTCCACTACTACGATCACTCATTATTTCCAGCTCGCTCGTAGCTAGTCTCCTCCGCAGGGCAGGTGGTTAAGCTCTTGCATTGTACCCTCACAAGCTGGTGGTCAAGCCTTGATACTTCTTCTTAGAGATAGAGAGATAGATATACTAGGTCTTTTCTTTTTATTAGTAAGTAAGTCCGTATGAGGACAATGCTCCTCACTTTTTGTACTCTCTTTTGTCTTATGTACCTTTGGGTACCAAAAGACGTTAATAATAATAATAATAATAATAATAATAATTCTCTCTCTCTCTCTCTCTCTCTCTCTCTCTCTCTCTCTCTCTCTCTCTCTCTCTCTCTCTCTCTCTCTCTCTCTCCCCTATATCTAAATACAAGTCAAGAACTTACAATGAAGGGTACGGGAGCATCAAGAAAGTCAAGCATCTTGTTTGGTAGTACCTGTATTTTCAAAATTGTTAAAAACCAGCATCATTAGCAACTTGTTAGTCACCACTAATCCATAGACGAAAGAAGAAGCTCAAAATCTAATCTCATAAGAAAATGTTAAATAATAAGTGAAAAATCTTGATAAGACCACAATTGAAGAAACTCACCGGCAACAATAGACTTTGCCATTCAAAAGGCCGAATCATTGGAATCAAAGATAGCACAGCTGCTGAAAGGATTCCCTAAGAAAAATTTACAGCACGTAATTATGCCAAGCAACTTGACCTATCTTCACAAATCGATACCCCAAAACTTCCACCAAGATACTCCAATCACATAAAACTAAACCAAAGTTTGTGCCATTTGATTTTTGCTTGATCATCAAAATAGAGGTTTGATTCCTGTTTCCTAGAATTTTAGCTCATTTTAGAGATCGTATAATAAACCGAGCACCCATACCTCGGCTATCATGAAATCTATCATCCTTAGCCACAACCCAAGGAAACATCTATGTGAAACATTTCCATATTGTACTTATTGATAAAACAATCATGCTTTTAAAATAGAGCATCATCAGATCACTCAAATTTCATTGTGACCCTTGTTTTGAAATACTCTTATTTACTGTCTTGCAATATTACAGGAAAAATTAATCATTGGATTAAAAACCCTCCAAAATTGTGTAAAAAGTTTCATCTTCAACCTTCAATGCAAAAATCACAATGCAGCCATAAGTCACATACATTTTAAGTTCATTGGTGTTCCCCTAAGATGATTCTTTGTACATAGATGTAGATAAGTGTGCTATCAACAACAAAACTTTGAGTTGAAATCTCAACTTACAGCGTACCAAATTTTATTTCTTACCAAGTTTGGGCATATTACCACCAGTTGTTTCTCAAGTAGAGCTCCAGTAAGCATGTACAATACCTATAAAATATCAACAAAAGTTACTAGTGAAAAGACAAATTTGTATTATGGCTTTGGAGTTTGGAAGATCAGCATAAGAAACTTCAAAACACATTGATTTCAGACGGACAAACTAGAAAATACGCCTAAAACTCATAATATGCTAAATACTAATCACAAAAATAAGGATTATTACACTATAAGCACCAAGTGACATTTTTAAAAGATAAAAAGAAAGCCTAGATGTGACATTTCGAAAAACTTTCCTCCTTACCTTTAAAGCTTCACCCTAGCCGCTTCTTCTTGCCATTTATTCCAGCTCTCAGTACTGCCATGTAAGCGAAGTTGAGTCCAGGCTTGAGAACGACGCTTCAAAGCATGCCGAATGGCATTCGAGGCCAACCCCACCGTCTTTTTAGGGAGCGGCGGTGTCAGGATCCCTGATTCCTTGGCTACTCTCAAGGAGGTCTCTTGGAACATGCCGCAAAGTGTTTCCAGATGCAGTTCAGAGATTGGATCGGAAATCACCCGATCCAACTCACCCCACCCTGGGTGAAGCAACATCTCTCTACGCACGAGTTTAAGCCGAGAGTGGTTGAAATTCGGCGGAGAGGGTTGCAAGGGGGTAGGATTAGGAAAAGATTTGCTGGAGCGCACTCGAGACAACACCGGCCAGTGGTCACTCAAGTCACAATTTCGGTCCACTTTAGGGCGAGAAAGGAGATCACGGGCAGATGAATTGACCACAAAGAGGTCTATCGCCGTTCGTCCCTTGCCCGTTTTTGTGTGTAGCGAGGAGGGGGAGCCCGCCACTTGAAAAATTGACAGATGGCCATTAAATTTCTTCACCCATAGGTTGATTGCCTTCAAAGACATGTTCCAGTCTCCCATGATGGCAATCGGGTGGTCACCGTTAGCAGCCGCTTTAAGAGATTTAGAGAGCTGGCAAAGCATGCTACGCCTGGCGGGGCCCAACTGTTTTTGCGGTACATATACCCCGCCCAGTATCCATGACCTACTTTCCAGTCTCGCGCCGGATACCTGCACGAGGATCCAGTTCGGGTGCTCCACCCCGACCGGGAAGGCCGCCAAACTCTTATGAATAGCTAGGGCCACTCCCCGCTCTCCGGTATCACCCTTGCGGGCGGGGCGCTCAAACACAAAGTACTCATGAAAATTTAGAGGCCAACTCCCGGCGTAGGCCCGAGTCTCCTGTAGTGCGAGGCAAGCTAGGCGCTCCCTCCTAAGTAGTAAAGCCACTTCTGTCTCTACCAGAGATACCATTGATGTTAAGGGTCATCAATCCATTCACCTCCGGCCTCACTTTTGGCATGGGAGGAACTGGACGACACCGTCCACCTCGGTCATGGTAATTGCGATAAACACGTGCAAATAGGCGGAGCTTCCTATAGCAACGGATTGCCTCAAGAAAGTCATGGGTATCACCCCGAATGTAGACATCAAACCGACGAAACTTAGTTCCACCAGGCTGAGTAACATCCTGCCACTTAACCACACTCCTAAACAAGCTGAGGGGCAGAACCTGTTTCAAGAGGTCGCCAAAGGCTTTTCTGGAAAAGGTGCCAGCCCCCCAAACTACCAATCTCCGAAGTGGTTCAACCAATTGTTCCCCGGCAAAATGTTGGAAAGCCATAGCTGCCCCGGGGCGAATCACCAACCCAGAAACTAATTTGCAAACGCGAGCAGGGGGCCGTCCCATGATGAGCACAAGGGGCTCCGAGACTCCTCACACGCTAACGTTCCGAAGCCAACTAAGAGAGATAAAATAGCTGACAGACAATGAGACTAGCCACACGAAATATACTTACCAGGTCCACCCACGATGACTTCACCTGCATCAGGGTCCTTTCAACGCAAGCCCACACCTTAACGCTCCTTAGTAGCCCAAACGGGTACTAACCTGAATCGAGTACGGGGCCAACCGAGTGTCTGCACATTGTGCGTGTGTCGCTCTGTACATGTGATGATGTATTTTCAATTTTATGTCGAATTCTATGTGCTCATGTGAATCGTATTTTCAACTAATTTCGATTGAAGTGAATGATAGCTTCACATAAATGCAGCTACAAACCGATAATTGATGCCACAGCAAACTGATAGCACATGCACTCCAAACGATCATGAGCATAGCAATTACCCCTACACCCCAAACCCATGACGGCATTTCATAAACACATGTATTGCATTTGCATTTAAAAAAATACAGAGATTGCATTTCACATGACCAGGCTCGCGTTGCAAAAAAAACAACTATATATTCATTTAATCGTTCTATTAAGAACATATCCCGTCATTTTTTTAAGCAGCTATCTAGTTATTTGCCGCACCCTAAACTGCCGAAAATTACATAGCAACAGTCCGCCACATACGGCTGGACCTTATCTATTCTAAACATGCCTATTGATCCTCCACCGACTCCTCACCCTCGTCATGTGTATTTTTCTGTCGCTCTCACTCTGCCTCCTGGTTAGCCCGACGTCTGGCCGCCCTTTCCCTGACCATGATGAGTTGTCGTCATATGAAGTTCATTCCGATCTGCTCATCCAAATCCAGCTCAACAGCGGGGGCAAGGGCCATAGCGGGGGCGGGGATCTGCAGCTCTGGGTGTCTCTGTCGAGTCTGTCGCAGCATCTCTGCAATGTCTGCCTCTCGCTTCCGATGTCTTTCGTTGTGCCTTCGGATATCTTCCTCGAGCTTCCTCCTGGCTTCGCCCTCGGGCTTCGATGGTATGCGCTCTGCCATCTCGATCGACCTTCTCCTCACAGCACCTTGGTCCTCGAACACCCTCTCACAGCACCTTGGCTCTCAAACAGCCTGTCGCTGGCTCTCGCTGGCTCTCTCACTGGCCATCATTGGCTCTCTCACAGCCTCTAAAAATGCCTCTCACAATGGCATTGCGAGTGCCTATTTATCCCCACAACCTGATCGGCCATGTGCATCCCCCATCCCTCCATGTGCCTCTGTACCTACCCCCATGTGTTGCTCCCCCCCTGTGTTGCTCTCCCATTGGCCCCATGGTCTGCTCACCCACAGTGCCCATGTGTTGTTGCACCTGTCCCCTGCACCATGTATTGTACCCTCCTTTTTTACACCCCTTTTTTTTCCATTTTTTTAGCCTATTTTGGTAGGTAAAGGGCAATAATTAAATATTAAAAATATCAAAAAAAATATATTAAAAAATGGTACCGCCCTGGTACCGCGGATCCCAGGGCGGTACCGTACTGGCGGTACCATACCGACGGTACCATACCAGCGGTACCAGGGGACACTATGATATATATATGTATATATATATAATAGTACCTCGTGGTACCGCTGGTATGGTACCGCCGGTACCATATCAATGGTACCGCCGGTACAGTACCGCCTTGGGATCCGCGGTACCAGGGCGGTACCATTTTTAATATTTTTTTTATTTTTCAATATATTTTTAATAATTTTTTTTTGCATATTAACTACCAAAAAAGGACAAAAAAAAGTAAAAAAAGGGGGTTCTGGGTGTAAAAAAAGAGGGTACAGTACATGATGCAGGGGACTGTTGCAGTGGCACATGGGCACTGCGAGTGAGCAGACCGAGGGGCCAATGGGAGACCAACATAGGGGGGTAGCATCACATGGGGGCAAGTACAGAGGCACATGGGCATTGTGGGTGAGCAGACCATGGGCCCAATGGGAGACCAACACAGGGGGGAGCATCACATGGGGGCAGGTACAGAGGCACATGGAGGGATGATGGGGATCCACATGGCCGATCAGGCTGTGGGGATAAATAGGCACTCACAATGCCATTGTGGTTGGCATTTTCAGAGGCTGTGAGAGAGCTAGTGATAGACAGTGAGAGAGCAAGCGAGAGCCAGTGACAGGCTGTGAGAGGCTGTTTGAGAGCCAGGGTGCTGTGAGAGGGTGTTCAAGGACCAGGGTGCTGTGAGGAGAAGGTCGATCGAGATGGCAGAGCGCATACCACCGAAGCCCGAGGGCGAAGCCAGGAGGAAGCTTGAGGAAGATATCTGTAGGCACAACGAGAGGCATCGGAAGCAAGAGGCAGATATCCGAGAGATGCTGCGACAAACTCGACAGAGAAATCCGGAACCGGAGCCACCCGCCCCCGCTGTGGGTCCTGTCCCCGCTGTTGAGCTGGATCTGGATGAGCAGATCGGAATGTATTTCACACGACGGCAACTCATCATGGTCAGGGAAAGGGCGGCCAGACGTCGGGCTAACCAGGAGGCAGCTCGGGCTAACCGGGAGGCAGAGCAAGAGCGACAAAACAATGCACCAGACGAGGGCGAGGAGTCGGTGGAGGATCAGTGAGAGATGTTTAGAATAGATGAGGTCCAGCCGTATGTGGCGGACTGTTGCTATGTAGTTTTCGGCAGTTTATGGTGCAGCAAATAACTAGATGGCTGCTTAAAAAAATGACAGTATATGTGATGTTATCCTGATACAACGGTTGAATATATACATAGTTGTTTTTTGTGCAACGCGAGCCTGGTCAGGTAAGATGCAATGTCTGTAATTTTTTTAAATGCAGATGTATTACATGTGTTTATGAAATGTTGTTTGGGGTGTAGGGGTGATTGTTGTGCTCATGATGTAGGTGCATATATGTGAAGCTAGCATTCACTTCGAACGAAATTAAATGAAAACAGGATTCAGACACGCACATAGAATTCTTCGACATAAAATAAAGCATCACATGTACAGAGCGACATACGCACAATGTGCAGCAAATAATGTAGGCCAAACACTGTATATAATGTGAAAAATCATCTAAGTACAATGGTAGACCGTCTGCTAGAGACAAACTACTGAAACTAAAACAACAAAGCCACAATCAATGCTCTGGCTCTGACTCAGACGAATGCTCTGGAGACAACTCAGGGCCCCGAGCTGACTCTCGCAGCCGATATCTCTGCATGTCTGGAACTGGCATGGGCTGTGTATCCGAGGGGGAAGACTCGTCATCCTCATCCTCCCAATCAGCCTCCGCAGCAGCCCCCAAGCAGGCCAAACCAACAACACCTGCTCCAACTAGCTGTGATACTGCACCTCTACCTGTACCTGGAGCCCTGCGTGGTCGTCCTCTCCTCCCTGGCAGTTTCTGTGCCTTGCCTTTCTTGTTCGGTGCACCGTTGGGCCTTCCTGATCTCTTGCGGACAAGAGGAGCTGTCAATGCCTCGTCACCCCCATGCAAATCACCTGGCTGGCTAGGCTGGGCCCAAGCTGAGGCCGGCTGGGATAGGGAAGCAAAAGAGGGAACTCCCTGTGCAACTGAGCGAGGAGGATGAGCTCGTGGAGTGTGTGCCCGTGGGGCTGCTGCAGGTGGAGGAACTGGTTGTGCAGGAGGCGAGTACAGTGGCGATATGTACTGAAAGGGGCGCTGTGGTGGCCGGTACTGGTACATCCTGGGTGCTGCCAAAGGAGGAGGATGTGACGTGGGTGCTGCAACTGGAGGAGCCACTGTGGATGTGGGCGCTGCAAGAGAAAACCTGGGCACAGATGGTGGCCTGCCATGGAGACCTGGTGCTGAAGTGGACGGCGATGGAGGGGCTGCAAGCCTAAATGGCATCGGTGGCACTGGAGGAGCTGTGCGACGCACATACACCATCTGAGGAGCTGGAGGAACTGTAGGCACCTTGTGTAGCTGCTCTGGCTGGGACTCTGTGTATGGCATGCTGGCAAGAGATGATGGGGGCGCCCTGACACTCGGCATCTGTTGGGCCTCTGAATCCAATGTGGCAACCAAGTCGGCCAGCTGGGCATCCGAATACAAATGCTCTGGGCTCTGGGACTCATCCTGTGCACGAGCCTCTAAATCATCCTGTGCACCGACCTCTGAATCATCCTGTGCACCAACCCCTGAATCAACCCAAGCCTCATCCCGTGCCTCATCATGTGCACCCTGTAGACCCTGCATGGCCTCCCAATCTGTGCAATGAAAGTCATCAGGTGCCTCCTCTGGTGTGCTGTCGTAGTAACGGCCATGACTCTGTGCTGCACGCATCCAAACATTTGCGGGACCGGCATCTAAACCACTCTGCCCTCTATCAAGAGCCTCCTCCATCATGTCGACATAGGTAGGTATGCCACTGCCCCCCCCTGTGTGCCCTGCCTGTCTGCCAGTATAACCTGTGCCATGTGTCCCACCTCTGCCACGTGATCCCTGCCCGTGGCGTGTGCCCTGCATGGTCTGCCTCATCTCTCTCTGAACTGGCAAACACAACCCGAATGGGCTCATCCTCATCATGCTCATCCTCTGACACTGGCTCGTCTGCCTCATACAATGGGGGCTCTCTGTGCTCAAGCCCAAGCTCTCTCTCTCTCATCTCGGCAAGCTCCCTCTCTCTCTCTGCCATCAACTGTGTGCCCAGGTCATCTGCAAGCATGGGATGGGTGCTGTCCGTAGGCAAGTCAACCTGGCGCTCCAAATCGGATATCTTCATCTGCAAGGTTTAAAATTTGCATGTCAGAGAGACAACTTTATCAAGAAATGAAACCAACATACCAGGAGTCAACCAACATGCTATGAAAGATTAGCTTATCACCTGCAATGCGCTCGTAATGGTCGGAAGCCTCCTGGCGAGACGTGCGTTGGTGCTACAGAACACCAACCGCTCCAACTGACTCACTGACAACCGGTTTCTTCTCCTCGTGTGAATCAGTGCCCATGTGCTCCAATTACGCTCACACACGGAGGCAGCACAGTCAGCACATTGTGGCAGAGGTGAAACTTCAACGAACACAAAAATGGAGGATAAAATGAGATGCATACCTGAGAAAGGACATGCAATGCAAGACACTGTATAGATGGGTATGTGCTACCGAACATGGTCCACCAGGTAATGGGTAGCTGCCTCCTCTCTGGATCTTGGGTAGCTGCCTCCTCTCTGGATCTTGGGCAGCCGGGTGGCCGAATGTGCCCATGTCGAAACGAAATGCAGCGAGCTCCTCCATGAGCCTAATAGGATCCAAACCTATATGTGGACCCACCCTGTGAATGTACTGAACCCAATCGGCCTCGAGCTCCCTGTCTGCGATCTGTGTCGGAGAGAGTAAGAGGGGATGCAGCATGTGTGCAACGCTATGGATACTCTTGTGGAAGTAGTTCCACCGCGTCTCCCATATGAACTTCAGCTCTGTCATCCTGTAGGTGAGGGGCATGTGGTTTAGGGCATTACGAAGCTTAACATTGACAGAAAAACAAACTAGCAAGTACTGAAAAGATAAAGGTCAATTGCAACACTGTACCGCTTACCTCTCTGGCTGCAAGATGGGCAGCTGTAGGAACTGTCCGATCCGGTCCATGAGCTCATACACCAGTCCAAGTGTCGACCCCTCGCTGTCAGCCATGCGGAGCACAATGTAGAGTGGTCGAAGCAGTCCTGACAATGTCTGTGCATCCCTCCAGAACTGGTCTCCCCTCACCGTGGAAGAAAAGTGCTCCCCATCCTCAGTGTGCGGAAATGTACTGGCACCCCAAAGATCACTGGCAACCATCTGTAGAAACTGGGCCCTGCACCTGATCAAACGGTCGATGACCACCAAGTCGAATGCAAAGCGCGTGGGGGCTGGCTTACGGAGGTCCAGATGGCTGAACACCCGGAACATGGCAAGAACACGCCTCTTTCTGGTGACAAAAGTCACCAGGAAGAGGGTCTCCCGGACGATGGCTCTAACCCAGGGAAGTGCTCCAATGTCCCCCATCAGAAGGTCTATGCCGTGGGCTGCACAGGGGGTATGAACAATATGAGGGAACTCGGCCTCTAGCAGTACACCCATCTGAATGCAATTCGTGGCATTGTCCGTCACCACCGTGACGACATGTTGTGGGCCTATAACTAGGATGGAAGACCTGATGACATCAAACATGAACTCTGCAGATATGACTCTCCCCCCCCTGCTGCAATCCACTGCCCTCAAAAACTGTGTGCCCATGCAGCTGGAGACCACTATGTTTGAGGATCGGCCTCCTCCTGACATCAGTCCAGCCATCGGACATGATGCTGCAACCGTAAGTGGCCCAGTGCCGACGCAGAGGCTCCATCTCTCTAGACAAGGACTCAACCCTATCCCTCAGCATGTGTGTGCGAACAACCTCTGAACTAGGGACTCTCCAGCTAGGGCAGACAGACTGTGCAAGGCGGAAGGCCCTTCTGAAGGGCTCAGAGTCGGTGATGGCAAAGGGCAGGTTCAGCTCGTAAATCAGACTGGCCACGGCCTGTGTGGCCTCTCAATCCATGTGCGGCAGATGCGCGCCGCGAATGGTCTGCTGCACGAGGGCTCTCCCTGGTGGGCGACGGGTGGTGGACCTCCAGCACGGTGCACCAACCGTGACGGGAATGGATGATGACGCGACAGGCTGGGCACTGGTGGATGCATCGGCTGTAGACGTGGAATGGGGAGAGTGGGATGCACTGGCAGGGATGGGTGCAGCAGCATAGGTGGGGCGCACTAGTGGAGGGGCAACATCTGGCATGGGGTACGAAAACTGCTGGCTGAGGAGGTCATCCGGATGGGAAGGGAAGGAAGAAGGGATCTCTTCCACATCCTCGAAGGCCCGCCCAGTACCATCCTGGGCCTGCTCGGGTGGCGGAGAGTCCATGAGAAAGTCGTAGACTGGTGGAGTGCGAGCAACAGTGGGTGGTGGTGGAACCGCAGTGGCAACTGGCGGACGAGATGGGACGGGATCCACCGGAATATGAGCAGATGGGGGTGCGTGAGGCAGAACTGTCTGAGGGGGATGAGGGGCAAAGGGACCGTAGGAGGATGCACTCCATCTCCTCGTGCGTGCCAGCCAAGCAGGCAGCAACTCTGGGTCAGCCACATAAGGAGCGGTGCAAAATCGGAGAATGCCTTCCGAAATGGTGTTCTCCCCTGCCACGAGCCGCGGCCCGTAGGCGTCCAGTAGTCGCTGCCTGTCGGGGACGGTCATGCTGCCACAAGGGGCAGCATTCAAGGTGGTACCATTTTTGGCGCGTACACCGAGCAGATGGCCTTTAAGGCGAGTGAGGGATGCAGCAAACTCGACGAGACAGTATCGGCAGCGCACGATCTTTTGACCGGTCTTGTTGGCCTTGTCGGCAACCCGCCTGACAATGTCTACCTCGTCCCACAGACCGGAAGGGTCGGATTGCACCATTGCGATGGAGAAAACTAAGGACAAAATGCAGATGAAGCGAAAACTGCAAGGATGGAACGCTAGAAAAAAAACAGCAGGGTACACTGTGTGAGAGACGCTGAAAATGGGCGAAGACAGGGCGAAGCAAGTCAGATGCAAGGCAAGGCATTGCATGGGCGAAGGGCGACGCAAGGAATCGAAGGCAGGCAGGCGGAAACAGTAGCGATGGCAGGGCAAAGGAGGGCGCAAAAACATTTCTGATGAAATGCGAGGGGGGCGGGTAGTTTAGGTTAAAAAAAATTAAAAAAAATATTAAATAATAAATAATATATTATATTATGGTACCGCGGTACCAACATGGTACCGCGGTACCAGTACGGTCCCGCGGTACCGGGATCCGCGGTACCCAGTACCGCGGGACCTATGATATATATATATATATATAATATAAATATATATATAATATATATATATATATATGTTATTATTATTATATTATTATTATTATTACTATATATATATATCAAACATGAGGGTCCGGGGCGGACGCAGCCTTTTGGCGTCCGCGTCTGACGTGGAGGTGCTCGTGGGAGGAATTTTTTCCAAAAGGATTTCGATGACGAACTAAAGAGAAGGTCCATCATCTTCTTTCCTTGGCAGGTCTCATATGCATTTTTCTTTTTTCGAGTAGTTCTACGATATACACGGGATAAGTCCTTTACCAGATGGGCAAGGTGGCATCATGCATTGATCAAGTCTTGGTGAAGGTGTTTGCATTCCTGGTCATACCATGGATTGTGTGGTCGATAATGTCGTGAGTGCTTGGGCCGTGGGAATGGAAAAGCAAGGGATGCAGCGGTATGGATGCTCCGGACAAGAAAAAGAGACCGATCTATTAAAGTATGCTCGTACGGGAAGTGAGTCAGAAGTTCAGAAAGGGCTCCTTGTACAATGGAGTGTTTTGAGGGGTATAGCGATACACAGTCTTCACAGTGGGGGTTAATGGGTGAGTGTGTGAGGTGCAAAGAAGGCCAATAGAGAGCGAGAGGTACGAATGGTCAGAGAGGGTGGTGTGATGAACCAAGAGGGATGAAATGGAGGGAAGGAGAGAGGGTGATCCCATGAAATAGTCAACAACACTATGTCCTCCGCTGTGTGGGAAACAAGTATAATCACCTGAACCAGGCCACTGCAGCAGGCCATTATAAATGACCAATCCATGAGCTTCGCCCAACTGAAGCATCTGCTCTCCATATACTGTAACTGGACCCTCTGCATCCGTCGATCGTCGCCGGAGGCCAAGATCATGTCTATGGCATGTATCCGCTGCGGATCATCCTCTGCTCTATGGAACTCCGTTTGCCTGGACCCAGTCCGGGCATTAAAGTCACCGGCTAGAAGAATATAACCCCGCTCCTCATACCTGATAATGTCCGAAGAGATATCCATGTAAGGTGACTCCTCATCTGATGTGAAAACTGATGTATCCGGTGGAAAATAACAAATGGCCATAAAGACGTCCCGATCTAGGCCCATCAGACCCTGATCCAGCCTAACCCATATATAGCGGGCTCGCTCATCAGTATGTACCAACTCGACCCAAGGTTGAAGGAAGCCTCAGATTAAGCAAGCCACCCCACCTGAACCTCAATCTGTCAAAGCTCTCGTCGTCCTCCGATGTGCAAAATACCAACAAAAACCCTCAATGGCCGGTAGTCCCCTCTCAGGACTCTCATGTGTCTCTGTGAGTAGTAAGATATCGCCATCCACACAAAAATCTCTGAAATCCCCTGCTGTAGCTGAAGAGTGGATACCATTGCAGTTCCATAAGCTCAACCGCAATGCCTTAGCTCTTTCCAGTCCTTCAGAGTGGTGGGAAAGCGTGTTTGAGAGAAAACTGGTTGTTTCGGTCATTGGATCATTGGTGTCTTCAATCCCTCGAACCCTAATATTCATGGATTTGTATTCCCGCATCTTCTCTTCCAATATGGTAGCTGAAATGACACTATTAAAGGAGGATGTACCTTCCGTATTGCCATCTTTGAAGAGAGAGGCCCACGTCTTTGTCTCAGCTTTGTGTTGTTCAATCCTCTCTTCCAATGCTTGAATCCGTGTAGAGGTAGAGGTGGCTGGCTCTCCTGGCTTGCTTATTGTTGTCTCCAAAGCAGTAATTCGGGCTAGCATGGCTTCCCTTTCGGCGGACAGAGATTGAATGGTTGCTTGAAGCTGTCCCATCTCCTTCCGTAGAGAGCTGGATTCCTGCGTGACCTGTTCAATGTAAGTGATAATGTATTGTTCAAAAGATTTGGTAGGGGTATAGATATCGGGAATCAAGAAAGGAGCGGGAAGAGAGGAGGTAGCAGATGGAGAGCAGGGGGTAGAGGCTGCAGAATTAGGAGCACCTTCCGAGGAGGTAGCTGAGTCATCAGGCAGTGCTGCCTGCGTGGCAGGCAGCGTTGCCACATCAGCATCGGTAGCAGGGGCAGCAGCAGAAGTAGCGATGGAGGCTGGGAGGTCCAGCGTGGAGGTAGTGCCCGAGGCAGCGATGGAGTCCAGTGAGGGGGCTGGGACAGAAGCGATGGAGGCTGGGACAACATCCAGCGTGCAGGCAGGGGTGCATGAGGCAGCGATGGAGTCCAGCGAGGGGGGCAGTAGCGTGGGGACAGGAGTGCGTGGAGGGTGTTGAAATAAATGCCTATTTTGCCCCTTAAGGCTTGTATACTTGTAACTTGTAAGTTGTGCATAAGACATGGGGGTAAAACATTTATGTACATAGTACACCCCACTTGTGCTAATTAGGCAAGTAAATCAAGTAGGTTAAGGACCCATGTGGGTTTTAGAGCTAGAATTAGCAAGACACCACCTCTATACATAACATGCTATATGTAGCCAAAACTTTGGAGGGGTTTCCACGCCCTACTACACTTTGAATATTCATTCATGTTGTGTGAGCTTTGAAGTCCTCTCTCTCTTGCTTTTGTGTTCTACTCCATAGCTGATTTTCTAAAGCTTTCATAGTGTGCTTACTATGCTGTTATGATACTCCATAGCTAGGCCTTGGAATTTGACATGGTATCATAGCAGGTTATGTTGCCTGTGGTGTGGTGAAAGCTTGGACCTGTTTTTGATCAGATTCCTGCCAAACCTGGAGAGCAGCTTACCTTTGAGGAGGGAGCACTTTTTGTAGGGGCATCTGATCTCTGTGCTATCTGCATGGTTGGAGTACTGTTGGCAAGGGGAGTACAGGGAGCCAAAAAGTTTCTAATTTGAGACAAAAAAATTTGAGTCTTTTTGGACAGCCAGGACTGTAGGAGGGCGCTTTCTACAGTGGGGACTTCAGTGAAAGTTCTGAGTGGATCTGAGTGGATCTTGGACAAGGGCTAGGACAGCCATACAGGGGGATAGTTTCAAATCCAGAAGCTGAGGGTTATTGAGCAAGTGGCTGCATACCCTAGTTGGGTGAAAACCCCAGTTTGCCTTTTGTGTTTTATTTCTATCCAGCTATGTCTAGTCTTGCAGACAGCATGCTGAGTGAAGCCAGCCGGCTTGATGGCACTAACTTTAGCATATGGAAATTCAAGATCAAGAACATTCTTGAAGACAAAGAATGTTGGAAGCTTGTGACAGGTGAGGAGCCTGTTCCAACATCTGAACTTGAACTTAAGGACTATATCAAGAGAGGGGAAAAGGCACACAGAATCGTCAACATGTCAGTGAGGGATAATGTGATTCCTCTAATCAGGTCAGCCAAAGGGCCTGTGGATGCATGGCACATTCTTTGTGCATTGTATGAGACAGCAAGTACAACCAGGTTTCTCTACTTGAAGAACAAGTTGTATACTCTCAGAATGGAGACAGGGGGGACAGTTACTGATCATCTTACTAAGATTCAGGATATTAGATATCAGCTTTCTGTACTTGGAGAGTCTATTGCTGACAAAGACTTGGTGCCAATAGTTCTGAATAGCTTGTCATATGCTTATCAGAACTTTGTGATGATGATATCAGTGAGAGAGAAGATCCCTACCTATGAAGAAGTCTATGGTCTCTTGTTACAGGAGGAGATGAGGAGAGTTAATCTCTCCAAGAGGGAAGATTTCCAGGAGCATGCCTTTGCATCTAAGAAGAAGCAAAATCCAGCTAAGGATAAGAAGAAAGGTAAAGGAAAGAACAAAGGAACACCACAAACACTTGAGCAAGGAATGGAGAACTTGCAGATGTCAGAAGCACAACCCTCCTCGAATACTTCTTCCACACCTCGAAGGAAGGGGAATTGCAATTACTGTGGTAAATATGGACACTTTGCTTTTGAGTGCAGGAAGAAGCTTGCAGACCAAAAGAAGGGCACAAAGAAGCAAGGAGGAAATGTTGTTGAGAGTGTTGCAAGAGAGGAGCAGAGTGACATAAGGCAAGCTGAGTTATTCTCTGTTGCATTGGCTTCACAAGCTACAACAGGTGGTTGGTATATTGACTCAGGTGCTTCAAAGCACATGACCCCTCATAGGGATTGGTTTGATACCTTTGTGGGGATTAGTGATGGACAAGAGGTGTGCCTAGGTGACAACTCAACACACAAGGTCAAGGGAAAGGGCACAATACCTGTAAAGCTTCCATCAGGAGAAGTCAAAGTCATTAAGAATGTCTTATATGTACCAGGACTTGCTAAAAGTCTTCTTTCAGTAGGAGCTATCACTCAACAAAATATGAAAGTAGAATTTGATGCTACTTCTTGTCTTGTGTTGGACTTGAGTGATAATATGAAGGTTGTGGCCAAAGGATTGCAGGAAGATAATCTATACAGGTTATACACTTCTATCCCTAGTCAGCATGCTTATACAGCAAAAGGAAGGGATGTGGATAGGTTGTGGCATGAGAGGTATGGACATCTTGGCTACCAAAGCATGCAGATGTTGAACCAGCATCATATGGTGGAGGGGCTTCCAGTTGTTAAGCCAAGCTCTTCAGTTTGCGAGGCTTGCGCTATGGGAAAACAACAAAGACATAAGTTTCCCAAGGAAAGCACCACCAGGGCAGCAGGCATACTTGACTTGATACATTCAGATTTGTGGGGGCCAACCCAAACAAAATCTGCAGGGGGGGCATATTACTTTATGACCTTTATTGATGACTTCTCACGCAAGATTTGGATTTATTTCTTGAAGTTAAAATCTGAAGCATTCAAGTACTTCCTGCATTTCAAAGCTTTGGTAGAAGAACATTCAGGAAAGAAGATAAAGATGCTCAGGTCAGACGGTGGTGGAGAGTTCATTAAGACAGAATTTGTGGAATTCTGCAAGGCCAATGGGATCAAAAGGCAGCTTACAGCTCCTCATACCCCTCAGCAAAACGGCGTAGCAGAGAGAAAGAACCGAACTATTGTGGAGTGTGCAAGGTGCATGCTCAAGGCAAAGGGGTTGCCCAACTCTTTTTGGGGCGAGGCAATGCACACAGCAGTGTTTTTGTTGAATAGAAGTCCAACAAAAGTTGTGGAAGGCGAGACTCCAGAAGAGGCATTTAGCGGCATTAAGCCCAAGTAGGCGCTTTGCGAGTGTTTGGTTGTACGGCCTATGCCCATATTCCCAAGGAATACAGGAAGAAGCTGGATGCAAAATCAGCAATTCATGTTGTGTGAGCTTTGAAGTCCTCTCTCTCTTGCTTTTGTGTTCTACTCCATAGCTGGTTTTCTAAAGCTTTCATAGTGTGCTTACTATGCTGTTATGATACTCCATAGCTAGGCCTTGGAATTTGACAGAGGGGGGGAGCATGGGCTCCCCTTCTTGTTCCTGGCCATACCAGCGATGGAGGGAGGGGACAGCCTACAGCCCTAGCGCCATCTTCAACGAGAAAGAGAGAGAGAGAGAGAGAGAGAGAGAGAGAGAGATTAGATTTGCGTGCTTGTGTGTGTGTTTGAGAGAGAGAGAGAGATGGCTGCTCGTCCCATTTGGGATGAGGTGGAGTTGATGCCCGACAAAAAGTGGCGTTGAACTTTTTGTCGAAAGCAGTTCACAGGGAACGCCTCTCGGGCTCGAGCACATTTGGGGGGATTGCGAGTCCAACCCACGGGGGGACGCTACGGGATCGGCGGATCCACAACCTCCACTGCTGCACCTACGCCTGTGCCACCACCTTCAGATCTGCACGGTCCGTCCACATCCTCCGCTTTTGCACCTACACCTATGCCACCACCTCCAGATCCTCATCGTCCATCCGCATCCTCCCAGCCATCCACATCTCGAGGCACCAGACAAATGTCCATGCCGGGAACTTTCAGAGAGGGGCAGCACAGAGAGGCCACCAAGACCATAGCACAGATGTTATATGACCTGAACCTCCCCTTTATCATGGCATCATCCCACATCTTTCGAGAGGCTATCTCGAAAGTTGCAGTCTGTGGGCCTGGCTACACACCACCCACAGCCGACGCTTCGCGGCCCTTTGCTCCACGAGCGGGTTACATCCGTCAGAGACAGACTAGCCACACTGCAGGAGGCGCTTGGATATAGATACGGCTGCTCCATCATGGCTGATGGGTGGACTGATCGTCGTAGACGTCCACTCATCAACGTGATTGTTTCTAGTTGTTACGGTTCCATGTTCCTGCGCACCATCGACGCCTCCGAGGCAGGGAGTGTGCATACGGCCGAGTACATTTACGGCATCATCCGCGCAGCGATAGAGGAGGTCGGGCCACAGCGCGTTGTCCAAGTAAATTTTCTTTCATTAGTTGCTTGGTCATTTACTGCTTAATGTTGATACAAAAGTTTTGCATAGTTTTTGATTGATTGCAATGTGTTTCCAAGCTGTGAACTAATCGTATGAACTGATTGCGAAAGGTTGTGACGAACAATGCGTCCAACTGCCGCGGTATGGGGGAGCTTCTTATGGCAGAGTACCCCTCCATTGTGTGGACTCCATGTGCCGCACACTCACTGGACCTCCTCCTGCATTCCATCGGGCGCCTGCCTTGGGTCAGTGAGATTGTCACGAGGGCACTTGCGGTTGTGGATTTCGTCACAAGCAAGCGCCGCACCACTGCCCTTCTCCACACATTCAGTAGGTAAGATGCTACTTATTTTTTGGCTCGTTCAAGATGCTTCTATTTTTTGGCTGGTTCAAAATGCTACTTATTTTTTGGCTCGTTTCATGTGTGCCTCTCATTTCGTTTGTCAATGCAGGCTCAACTTGAAGAAGCCCGCTCGCACCCGCTTCGCCTTTCAGTTCATCATGCTTGAGCGGCTACACAAGCTCAAGGGTGATTTGCGGCACATGGCTACTTCTGCAAAGTTCACAACCATGGACCTGTCCACGACCCCAAAGGGCTTGGCCTTCCATGAGATCCTCTTCGTGGAGCCTTTCTGGGTTCATGTGCAGCAGCTCATGGACGTCATGCGCCCCATCTACTCTGTTCTGAGGCTCGTTGATCGCGAGGGGTGCACGATGGGCCTCATATACCAGTTCATGGACCGCATAGGCGAGTCTCTCCAGCGTTCTGAGCTAGACCATGCCAGGTATAACTTTTTCCGTCTCACCATCCTTTCTTCCATTCGCACTCTGTTTCGTCTTGCTGCCGCAGCACGCAATCGTGTAATTGTTGCCTCCACATGGTATGGTCCACAGGTTGGAGCCTATTAGGCGGTTGTGGCGACGACGATGGGATAAGTTTCATCGGCCCATTCACAGTGTGGCCCACATATTGCATCCGCTGTTTAAAAGCGAGAGGCAGTACGACGATGTAGAGCTACGTGCGAACTGGTTCTCATACATCCGCCTCCTCAACAGCGACACTGGTATCCGCAGCAGGCTCAAGGAGCAGAGGCTCAGTTACAGGTAAACTCTTGCTCGGTCGTTTGCTTTCGTTCGCTCAATTTCCCTGCGCGGGCTCAAGTGTACTCACGCACATCGCTGCTCAATTTCAGGCACTGTCTGGGGTTGTTCGACGAGGAATATGTCTATCGTGGCAATCCGGCCCGGACCCTCATCCCTGATATTATATATATATATATATATATATATATATATATATATATATCATAGTGGCACATGGTACTGCCATTATGGTACCGCGGTACCATAATGGTGGTACCGCGGTTATGGTGCCGCCCTCAGACCAGCGGTACCAGGGCGGCACCACAAAAATAATATTTTTTATTATTTATTTATTTTTTTTGAAAAAACCCTTTTAACAGGCTAATACTAGGTAAAAAATTCAAGAAAAAAAAGGGCTACGGTTTCGAAAAAAGATGTTACTGTACAGAGGGACTGTATTGGGGGCAATATGGGAGAGCAGACCTGGTGGTCAATGGGAGTGCAGCATGTGGGGGGGCAGCAAATCCACCGTCAGATGGGCACTGTGGGGGAGCAGACCACGGACCCAATTGGAGTGCAGCATGTGGGGGAGCAATACATGGGGCAGGTACACCGTCACATGGGCGGAGCAGACCATGGACCCAATCGGAGTGCAGCATGTGGGGGAGCAATACATCCGGACAGGTACACCGTCACATGGGCACTATGGAGGAGCAGACCATGGACCCAATCGGAGTGCAGCATGTGGGGGAGCAATACATGGGAGAGGTACAGTAGCACATGGGATCATCAACAAATGCAAATGGGAAAACAGGCTGTGGGGTTAAATAGGCACTCACGAGACAGAGAGAGCCAGTGAGAGGCTGTGAGAGAGAGGCGATGAGAGGCATTGTGAGAGGCTGTGAGAGAGAGCCAGTGAGAGGTTGTGAGAGAGAGGCATTGTGAGAGGCTGTGTCACAGACCGAGTGAGAGGCTGTGAGAGGGAGGCTGTGAGAGAGACAGTGAGAGCCATTGAGAGGCTGTGAGAGCCATTTCGAGCAACAGGGTGTCGTGAGATGGCGGAGCGCATACCACCGAGGCCTGAGGGCGAAGCCAGGAGGAAGCTCGAGGAAGATGTCCGAAGGCACAACGAAAGGCATCGGAAGCAAGAGGCAGACATTGCAGAGATGCTGCGACAGGCTCGGCAGAGAAATCCGGAGCCGGAGCACCCAGCCCGCGCTGTGCCCCCCGCCCCCGGTGTCGAGCTGGATTTGGATGAGCAGATCGGAATAAACTTCACACGGCGGCAGCTCATCATGGTCAAGGAAAGGGCTGCCCGCCGTTGTGCTAACCAGGAGGCAGCACGGGCTAACCGGGAGGCAGAGCGAGAGCGTCAGAACAATGCACCTGACGAGGGCCAGGAGTCAGTGGAGGATCCATAGGAATGTCTAGAATAGATGGGGTCTGGCCGTATGTGGCTGACTGTTGTTATGTAATTTTCGGCAGTAGATGTGGCAGCATTTAGTGTCTAACATAGTGTAAAGAACAGCCCCAGCCGTATATGGAGGAAATACGTATTGTAATTTTGATACATCTGATGAATTAATGTACGGTGTTTTTTTTGTGCAACGCGTGCCTGGTGGTGTATTGCAATGTAATGTATGTGTTTATGAAATGCTATAAAGGGGGTTGTATTTATGTGTTGTGCATCTGCTATCAATCTATGCAGTTGAAACTAATTGTAATTACGCACATACCATTCGAAATAAAATTGAAAACAGAGCATAACAATTTTCTTCTCCTCGTGTGCACGATGTGAGGGAACTCGGCCTCTAGCAGTACACCCATCTGAATGCAGTTCGTGGCATTGTCCGTCACCACTGTGACAACATGCTGTGGGCCTATGGACAGGATGGAAGACCTGATGACATCAAACATGAACTCTGCAGATATGACTCTCCCCCCCCCTGCTGCAATCCACTGCCCTCAAAAACTGTGCCCCCATGCAGCTGGAGACCAATATGTTGAGGATCGGCCTCCTCCTAACATAAGTCCAGCCATCGAACATGATGCTGCAACCGTAAGTGGCCCAGTGGCGACATAGAGGCTCCATCTCTCTAAACAATGACTCGACCCTATCCCTCAGCATGTGTGCGCGGACAACCTCTGAACTAGGGACTCTCCAGCTAGGGCTGACAGACTGTGCAAGGCGGAAGGCCCTTCTGAAGGGCTCAGAGTCGGTGATGGCAAATGGAAGGTTCAGCTCATAAATCATATTGGCCACAGCCTGTGTGGCCTCTCTATCCATGTGCGGCTGATGCGCGCCGCGAATGCTCTGCTGCCTAAGAACTCTCCCAGCTGGGCGACGGGTAGCAGACCTCCAGCACGGTGCACCGAACCTGACGGGAATGGATGATGACGTGACAGGCTGGGCACTAGTGGATGCATCAGCTGTAGATGTGGAATGGGGAGAGTGGGATGCACTGGCCGGGATGGGTGCAGCAGCGTGAGTGGGGTACACTGGTGGAGGGTGGACATCTGGCATGAGATACGAAAACTGCTAGGTAGGGAGGTCATCCGCATGTGACGGGAGGGAGGAAGGGATCTCCTCAACATCCTGGAAGGCCTCGTCACTGGCATTCGGGGCCTGCTCCTGCTCGGGAGGCGGAGAGTCCATGAGAAAGTCGTAAACTAAGGGAGTGCGAGCAACAGTAGGTGGTGGTGGAACCGCAGTGGCAACTGGCGGACGCGATGGGACGGGATCCACCGGAATGGGTGCAGATGGGGGTGCGTGAGGCAGAACTGTCTGAGGGGGATGAGGGGCAAAGGGACTGGACGAGGATGCACTCCCTCTCCTCGTGCGTGCCAGCCAAGCAGGCAGCAACTCGAGGTCAACCACGTAAGGAGCGGTGCAAAACCGCAGAACACCCTCCGAAATGGTGTTCTCCCCCGCCACAAGACGTGGCCCGTAGGTATCCAAAAGTCGCTGCCTGACGGGAACGGACATGCTGGCATAGGGGGCAGCATTCAGTGTGCCACCATCTCTCGCGCGTGCGCCGAGTAGGTGGCCTTTAAGGCGAGTGAGGGTGGCAACAAACTCGACCAGGCAATATCGACAGCGCACGATCCTTGCACCGGACTTGTTGGACTTGTCGGGAACCCGCCTGACAATGTCCACCTCGTCCCACAGATCGGCAAGGTTGGAATGCACCATCTCTGTAGAAGGGACTGGGGAAAGAAGGCAGAGATCTCTGTGGGTGCGATAGGAGTCGGAAGGCTTGAAAAAACCACAACAAAGGCCGAAATAGCAATAGCGGGGGCGGACGCGATCAGTGCAATGCGAAGACAGCCGGGAGGGCGCGTGTAATAGATCCTAACACCACAGTAGGGCAAACACTAACTGATCCACCCAACCTTGCCTACTCCCTGATATAGAGTAAGCCCCTCCTAGCCCAGTGTGAGGACTGGTAGCATGCTACTGCCAAGTGTCGGCCACGTGGCACTGACGTGGCCGACTGCACGTCGGGACCCAACTGGGGGCCCTATCCTGCTGACAGGGTCCCTAGGCTGTGTTAGGCCCGCCATGGCTATGGACCGTGCTGGGACACACTACTCACACTGTCTTGCCCTGTTGGTCATGTACGCTGGACACGACCCTGACTGTGGTATCTGACCTATCTGTGTTCTCTAGGGTTCGGCACTGGTTACGAGCTCGTAACACTCCCTCCCCCTTAAGAACCGTCTTGGTCCTCTAAGACAAAGTCTGGAAAAATCTTGCGAAGGACGCTGCCTCTTTCCCAAGTGGCATTCTCAACAGGCTGATCATTCCAGTTAACCAGATATTCTCGGTATAGAGTATGACGAGTCTGCGTCTCTCTACTATCAAGAATTTCCTCTGGTTCATGTGGAGGTTGTTGAGGATCCAATGGGAGAACTAGAACACTGTCCCCTACCAGATTATCTGATCTGGTTAAGGCTTTTCGTAACTGACTTACATGAAAAACTGGAAAAACCTTACTGCTGTGTGGGAGTTCTAGTTCATAGGTGACCTCGCCTAGTCTCCTACTGATGGTAAAGGGACCACAATACCTTGGAGACAACTTAGCACACACTCCTGATTTGAGGGTTTTAGAGTCAACTGGGACTCTCAAGTAGACTCTCTCACCAGTGGAGAACTGCACATCCCGTCTGTGTGGATCTGCATAATGCCTGGCTCGATCCTGGGATTGTCTAATGCTACGCTTAGCATGTTCTATCATCTGGTTTAGGTCTTCTAAAAAGTTTCTGGCTGCTTCAACTTTTTCTTGTTTAAACCCTACAGCTGTGGGTGAGCGTGGCTGAAAACCGTACATCAGCATAAATGGGCTGTATCCCGTAGCTGAATGTTTGGTACTGTTGTAAGCAAACTCTAATATCGAGAGATACTCCTCCCAATTAGTCTGCCTCTTGCTGACGTATGCACGAAGCATATCCTTCAGCACTTGATTTACCCTTTCTGTTTGACCGTCCGTCTGTGGATGATCGGTGGTACTCATATTAAGTTTAGTATGGAGATGATGGAATACTGCCTTCCAAAAATTTCCAGTAAACTTACTGTCCCGGTCGCTGACTATGCCGGAAGGTAGACCGTACAATTTAAATAGCCCGTCTACAAACAACCTCGCTAACTCTGGAGCTCTAACGGTTGTTTTGGTCGGAATAAAATGAGCCATTTTGGTCAGACGGTCAACTGTGACCCATATAGCGTCATTACCCTTTTCGGTTTTAGGCAGGCCTACTATAAAATCCATGGAGATACTCTCCCATTTACCAGCTGGTATTTCTAAGGGATGCAACAACCCTCCTGCCTTTAAACGCTCTGCTTTATTTACTTGACATTTCTGGCAACTGGTTACATACTGGTGGACGTCCTTTTTCATACTGGGCCAGAAAAATTGCCTACGAAGAAGCTCATAGGTCTTCTGTATGCCTGGGTGTCCCGCGCTAGGATTGTCATGACATTCATATAGGACCTGCTGCCTATAATCCTCTGAATTGGGGACACATACTCTATCTCTATAGAGCAAGTACTCATCCTGAATGGAATACTGTTTCCATTTGAATCCTTGAGTCAACTGACCCTCAACCACTGGGGTTTGCTTGGGTGATACAGGCTCAGAATCCTCAACGTCATCTGACGACGTATACTCGGACTCATCATCATCCTCAACGGAAACTGCCGTATTCTTGGATGAACTGGCACCAGCCCCGGGAACTGGTTCTGGAGTCTGTAACTGTCTGTTCTGGACTGAGTTCCAGATAATAGAGAAGAATGCATCATGCTGGCATTTCCCTCTCAAGGACTCGAGTAACTCATTACGAATCTGAGTAAAACTCAGCTCGTTTATCATAGGCATTCTGCTAAGGGCATCTGCTACTGTATTGAATTTTCCGCGCCTATATCTGATAGACATGTCAAACTCTTGCATCAACTCTGCCCAACGAGCTTTCCGACCTCTAAGCTCAGGTTGATTGCAAAGGTATCTGAGACTCTCATGGTCTGTCAGGACCTCAAAGTTGGCACCATACAAATAATGCCTCCAAGTCTTAAGGGCATGGACTATAGAAAAGAGTTCCTTTTCATAGGCACTATACCTAGTCTGTGCTGGCTCGAGTTTTTTACTCTCGAACGCAACTGGTCATCCACCCTGAGTTAGCACAGCACCTACTGCAAAGTCGCTAGCATCTGTTTCGACCACAAATGGCTGATTGGGGTCGACGACCTTTAAAACTGGTGCTGTAGCTAAGGCTGTTTTGAGAGCATCAAAGCTCTCCTGTTGTGCGGACTCCCAAATGAACTCCTTTCCCTTCCCCTTAAGGAGATTTGTCATAGGGACTGCTATCTGAGCATATTCCTTGACAAATCGTCTGTAATATCCCGCCAGACCAAGAAAGATTTGAAGTTCCAAAATATTCTGAGTATGCTTCAACGAAGAATTCACACTTGGATTATTTAGCATAAAGCTTATGCTTTCTGAGCAGTCGAAACACCTTTCTGAGGTGTTTTAGATGCTCCTTCCTCGTTTTGCTGTAGACGAGGATGTCATCTAAAAATACGACTACAAACTTACCCAAGTATGGTCTGAGGACACTGTTCATCAAGGTCATAAAGGTAGCTGGAGCATTTGTGAGCCCAAATGGCATCACCTTAAACTCATAATGACCGTGACGAGTCCTAAAAGCTGTTTTCGAGACATCTTCCGATTTTATACGGACTTGATGATATCCCGATCTGAGGTCTATTTTGCTGAAAAACTTAGCCCCGTCGAGTTGATCAAACAACTCGTCTGCTCGAGGCATAGGGTATTTATTCTTAATTGTGACTTTATTGAGGGCTCTGTAATCTACGCAAAGACGCATAGACCCCTCTTTCTTTTTCACCAATAGGACTGGTGAGGCCCATGGTGAACTACTGGTCTGAATTTGGCCTTTCCCAAGATAGTCTGTTAACTGCCTAGTTATTTCTTCATCCTCTGTTCGGCTAACCCGATACGGAGGTTTAGAAACAGGTGCTGTACCTGGTACTAGGTTTATTACATGATCTACCTCTCTGCTAGGTGGTAAACCATGTGGCAAATCTTCAGGAAAAACATCTTTAAATTTAGACAATAAAGTTTCTAATTTACTGATTTTCTGCTGAATAGAACTGGAAATAGAAACTTCAGGAATAAACTGAAAGTCACATAAGAATACCTGATGGTCTTCGTCTCCGATTAGCTGACAGAGCTCTGAACTGCAGACCATAGGGCTGTTGGGAACATCATGCTCCCCATGCAACTGGATCTCTCGGCCTTTATGCTGAAAGCTGAGGGTGTTCTCCTGATAGTTTCTGTGGAGGGAAGGTCCTAAACTGTAGAGCCAATCTCTCCCGAGAACAATGTCTGTTCGATCCAGGTGCATTATCTGAAAGTTTATTTCATCTTGGTACCCCTGAATACCAAGATTTAACTTACTTACCATAGTTTCCCATATTTTTTTATCTTCACCCTTAGCTAATGAAACTATGTACCTATGCTGACTAGGTACTTCTGGTAGTTTAAGCTTTTTAACCAGGGTGTGGTTGATGAAATTATGGGTTGCCCCATCATCAACCATGACTCTTACTGACTGGTTACCAACTTTCCCATGCATACGTACTAGGTCATGCGGCCCAAAGCTGAAGGGTCTCGCTAGCATTGCAGAGGTCAGCTGGCAACAGTGTTCATGATCTTCATGATGCACTTTGATCTCGGAAGCTGCCGAGTCACTGGGAAACATACAGTCTGAACAAGATGAACTTGTTTTTTATCTTTTTTAGTGAAAGGCCCCTTGGGACACTGTCTGACTGTGTGTCCCTTGCCCATACACACAAAGCACAAACGTTCCTGTTTGGCTTTCTCAAAATCATCTGGTTTTAAGGGCTGTATGAGTGAAGGGCGTTTCTGAGGAGCTTCACCTTTAAATTTATCTTCTTTCTTTCTTTTTAAAAATTTCTTTTTAAATTGAAAGTCTTTCTGAGGAAGCTGCTCAGAAAGTGGTTGCTGTCTCGCTCTCTTCCTACCCACTGAATCATCATAGATTTGAGCATATCTGAGAGCTTGCTCAAGGGTAGTAGGCGAGTTTCTCTGGACCTCTACTTTATATTCATCTTTGAGGCCACGGACAAATCCCCTGATTTTTTGATAGTCATCCATATTTTTAATCTTTAAAATTGCCTCTCGATACTGCGAGATATATTGGATGAGGGACTTGTCCATTACTGTTCTTTCCCAGGCTTCCCAGGCTCTATCAAGTTCATTCTCTGGTAGAAATTCTCTTAGGAAAGCTTCTTCAAAAGCTTTCCATGGCCGGGGAGTCTGCCCAGTCTCCTGGAGATTTAACCACCACTTATAGGCCATAGGCCCTAAAGAAAGACTGGCCTCAATTGCTTGCAAATGGTCAGGGGTCTGTTTAAGAGCATGAATGTTCTTCCATTTGCTGAGGAAGGTTTGTAGAATATCTGCATTTCTATCCTTCTCTTCCCCATTAAAAGTAGGAGGCTTTAAATCTTTAAAAACACTGGGGTGAGACCGTAAAGTCTCACCCGAAACTGATGGAAGTGGAGAAGGGGATAACTGAGAAGTGGAGGGAAGGCTTCCTTTCGCGGAGCTCAAAATCAAGTTTTTGAGTTCAGCGAACGAGTCGTCCACACTGGACTTGAAATTGGCTAATGCCAGCTTCAGTTCATCCACTTCTGTTACCAATTGGAGGAACTGCTCCTTGGTAACTAGTTCGTCGAGTTCTTCGGCGAACTGTTCCTGTTCTTCTACTTCCATGGGTTCCTTCCCTTTTCTGTAAGCCAAGGCTTCTGTTTCAAGTTCGTCGAAGCCTCTCTCCTGGGGTTGATCAGGTCCCTGAGGAGTGGTCATCTTCGAAACTGAAAGAGAGCTACCTTAACTTCTGAAGGAAAAAAGTCTAAAAGACTAATTTACAACTGTACAAGGGAAAGGAAAGATGACTTAGCTGTTTCTGAGGACTGTACTTCCAAAGAAAGAATGAAGAGGAACCCTTTCAGCTCTTTTCCCCAAAATTTCAGACCTGCTGTTCCGAAAAATGCCAGTTTGAGGCTTCAAAACGGTACTAAATTTCCCGGTTTTTTGAGGATAGTAGCTCGCTGGTCTGATTGCAATCCAACTTGTCCACAAAAAGGCAAATCTGAAGTCCAAAAACCCTTCTGAGTTCTGAAATTTCAGAAGTCTCCTACTCGCTGATCTGGTAGAAATCCTCTTGCTCCAAATCTCTGACGTTGGGGCCCAAAAACTTGTTGAAAAACCAGATTTTCAGAAGCACTGGCAGCGCTGGCCCTGCTCCTCTTTTTTGGCTTCCAACTCGCTGAAAACCAGTAACTTTTTCCCTGGAAATCGGATGTAGGTCTCTGACTGTACAGCGATGGAGGTGCTGGCTTCTTCCTACTCTAATTTCGCTGGGAAAACTACGAAGAATCCTCTGAAGTCAGTGAGAAACAGCTGTTTTTTCAGCGAGTTACCTACACTTGGAATCTGACTCCTTGCTACTGTGATTTCTCAGTGGAAATCAGAAGTTTGAAGGCTGCTTCTACAGCGATCCTCCTCCTCTATTCCTCTCTGAGAATCTGAGAAACACTTCCTATCTTCTGATAGCTTTCTCTACTGCTGTCCTAAACTCCCTAGGATGGAGATGGCTCTGATACCAGTGTAATAGATCCTAACACCACAGTAGGGCAAACACTAACTGATCCACCCAACCTTGCCTACTCCCTGATATAGAGTAAGCCCCTCCTAGCCCAGTGTGAGGACTGGTAGCATGCTACTGCCAAGTGTCGGCCACGTGACACTGACGTGGCCGACTGCACGTCGGGACCCAACTGGGGGCCCTATCCTGCTGACAGGGTCCCTAGGCTGTGTTAGGCCCGCCATGGCTATGGACCGTGCTGGGGCACACTACTCACACTGTCTTGCCCTGTTGGTCATGTACGCTGGACACGACCCTGACTGTGGTATCTGACCTATCTGTGTTCTCTAGGGTTCGGCACTGGTTACGAGCTCGTAACAGCGCGGACAGTAGGGCGATGGGCATACAACAGAGAGGGCGCGGACAGCAGGGAGGGCGCGGACAGTAGGGCGACGGGCAGAGAGAGAGATGAAGCGAGGGGGGGGGGGATTAGGTCAAAAAAATATATAATAATATATTAAATATTAAAAAATATTATATATTAAAAAATAATATATATTGTGGTACCGCGGATCAGTATGGATCCGCGGTACCACAGTGGATCCGCGGTACCGGGATCCGCGGATCCTGGTACCGCTGGATCTATGATATATATATATATATATATATATATATATATATATATAGCTGATATGGGCGTCTGGGCCGGACGCGGGCAATCTGCATCCGCGTCCGGCGTCCGGACCTGGACGCGTCCGACCCCCGGACGCAGGGTCGGACGCATCCACATTTTTTTTTATTTTTTCCCACACTTTACCAACCAACAGATAATCAAGGCTATCAAGTCAGCTCAGAAATTGTAACCATGTTGAGGCTATCAAGTGAGCTCAAAAATTGTCCACAAATTCAAATAGTACATCTTAGCATCAGTGACATTGAGATCTGTCTGCATATGCAATTTGCCTCAAACAGTTGACCGACCTTCCTTAGATAAGCAATTCCAAGATAATCGAACTCCAAGTATGATGAACTACAGAACACCTTAGAATCCAACCTTCTAAGCTCAGTCAACACGAAGAGAAAACAGCACTTCACTTATCAAATACCACGGGGGTCAATATATGTTCCTTGCTGGGTGACAAACAGCATAATATAATGTCTTGATATAAGTAGGAGCATCTTACATTTTCAAGAGAGAGTTTTCGACAAAGCGTTGCAACTGTCCATACAGATAATGAGACAGCTTGTTCTTCTGCCAACGCTGCAGCATGAGCCTAAGCTAGCAAACAGAAGTCCTTTTAGCAAAAAGACACTTAGCAACTAGCTACATTCCAAATAGCAAAATGATTGAAACATTGCAAAACAAAAGTTAAGGAAATGTCCAGCTGATATCCGTTGTGTTTTTCTGTCAAAAACTTTTGAAAGAAGGGCTACTTTCATACACACTATCAATTTTTAAGACATGTGTCACAGTCATAGCAACATTTACACCACATGTATGTGAAATCTAGGAACAAAGAAAGCGTCTGACCTCTGCATACTCCAGGCTAGTTTTGCACGCCTCTAAGTCCAGACCCCTCTCTCTCAGCCATGTTACAGGTAGGTTTCCTGTCCTTGAAAAAGTTATTGGCTGCAGATGTTCCAAAGGTTGAAAAACAAGGGAAGAACCTCTTGTGGGGATAGGGACTCGCTGATAAGCACATATGATCTTTAATGTGTCATTATTGTTATCCTGCATAGCACAAAACTCTGTTATCTCACAAAAATATGTATCTCAAAATCCAGAGTGTGTAACAAATCGCATTGCTTGAAGTATAAGCAGTTTGCCCATATGTTAAAATCTAGACAAGCATAATGTGAAAATTAAGCATGGAACATAAGTTAGAAATGGGTAACTGCGTACCTCAGCCCACGCTAGGACAGTTTCTGTTCCAAAATCGTTTTCATGGCTTTCTGAAGAGTGGATATCTAGAGCACCATCATCCTCAGAATCCACACTTTGGATAGAACTGTCAACAACACTTGAAGTTCATCACAAATAACTGCATCAGTGAGCTGATGTAAATTAGGAGTAGAAGTAGTTTTCTTAAATATACCTGCTAGAAATAGATGTATACTGAACATTGTATTAGTACACTGCCTAGATAGCCCAATCAAACTTTTTCAAAAGCTTACAATGTCTACTTACTACTGATAAGGCATAGGATCCATAGATAAAGCTTAATAGCAATAATGCAATGCAGCAATAGGGAGGAAGAGCCACATATACTATTCAAATGAATGGCACACTATGTACTTCTTATCTCGTTACCCTGCTTGTTTTCATGGCTGCAAAGGGTATGTTAGTGGTCTCATATTGGTAAAAAGTCACAAAAGAATTCAATTTTCAAAATAAGGATAGAACGTGTACACCGACTGTGCTTCTACGCAAAGCTAAGGAATGTGCAAAGAATGTACGAGCCTTTGAGATCCTCTAAAACAAATCCAGCACGTGCACTTGCAAGTGATTATTTCTGTTGCATTCTGAGATCTTACTGATCCACAGCAGCTACTTTAACTGGGCTAAAATTTACCAAAACAATCCCAAAAATGGCAAGAGATGCTACCTAGGCCCAAACTCAAATGCACAACAACAATCTACTAACCTGTGATGTATGATGGAAGGAACCAAGTCTAGGCTTGATAAAGAGCTCCTAAGTTTATCTTCAACTAAAATGAATAGGTTTTATTAGGAGACCATCAGTGAAACACAAGAAACATTTTACCTATATATCGAATCTGAACTATTAACTCGTTCATGTCCAGTTGACATGTCAGACTGAGCAGCTTCAACACCACTGATCGATAAGTGATTGTCTGAACTTTCTCCATTATGGTGGAAAGTAGGCATGTCGTCATCCTGGTTCTCTTTGTCCTCTGTATCTCTGTTTCCTTCAGAAAGTTGTTCATTCAAACTCAGAGCTGCTAGTGCCCTATCATCAGCAACAGGAGATCTCTCCTCAAATGATCTGTCCCTAATGCCAGCAGCATCATTTGTAGATATCCTATGAGGCAATAAACTTGCATTACTTTCTGATATTAAACCTGCTGCAGCTGCTGTGGCTCCTAGAACATTCTCAACTCGAATTGCACTTTCCATCCAATCATCAGGATCATCGTTTCCAGTTGAAGGTGTCAACTTTCCATTACTACTTTTAGAGCCAACTTTCACCATAGGTGGTACCTGCTCTGAGGCAAGAGACATCTCGCTGACACACTGTTTAATCCGATCCAAACGTTCTTGGGCAATGATGCTGGCATAAACTCCATAAAATTCAAGTCAATGACAAAGCTTCAACAGTATCATAGAATTTAACATATTAAATAGAGCACATTTGCATCCTTTTTTGTGAACTAGCAAGCAGCCTTGTAGAATTTTGATGACAATCTTTTGTCCATACACATTTACAGAAAGTGTTCTTAAGTCGAACATAAAGCTTGCTATATAAAACATGTACAAGTCTGGATTAGCTCCATGATAGACTTGCCTAGGATCACAAGGGATCCCACTGCTCTCCTATATTATTTTGCGACTGTAAGAAGTTTCATTAGCCCATGTGTGGTGTGGTGTGGTAATGTGTAAGATGTCTCGTTAGCCCATGTGTGGCGTGGTAATGTAGTGTATATGGTGGGATTTGCCCACCCAGGTTCAATTCCCCATGAGTGGGCTGATACCCGGGCCTTTTTTGACCAGTATCACAAACTTTTGTTCAACACTTGATCATGTGATTGTGCCTTTTGCAATGCAATACTAATAATTATTTTTGGTCCTTTCAATTCAAAGGTCAGGAAACTGCAGACAGTATCGAGTAATGAACTGGACGGGAATAGCAGGTAGGACTCAAAGAGGGGGTGCCTATGGTTGGGTGGTTCATTCTACACACAAGCCTTCTAGGATTCATGAGCTTGGAGAAACTTGCTTGTGACAGAGATCATCTCCAAATTAGGAAAACAAAGAAATAAAGAGACAGGCTTTTGTTAAGTAAATCTTGTGTTTTACCTAGGGTTTGAGAATTTGTGTGCAACAGCATAACATTGTATCAAAAGGGGCTCGAAACCCAGCAGCCATCTCTCCTTGTGTGGCTAAGCTGGGAGTTGACAAAGCATGGCAGGGATTACATCCACTGGTTGCAACGATATCGTGAACCAAATCCAGTTTTTTTTCCAAGCCTACACTTCCTTGATTCACTTCCTCAAGAATTGATATCAGTGTTTCTTGATCACCAGATTAGGGTACTCTCCAGGTCCACTGTTGCGTGTGAGTATTTTGATATAGGAGGGGCTAGGAATGGGCATCATGAAGGATTTGCCCAAAAATGTATTCTTCCTTGTACTTTTTGTGGGAGGCTACACACTTGTTGGCCATTCCAACACCTTGATGCTAGGCCCTAATCCATGCTCACAATCTCCCCTTTCATGAGTACTGATGTAACAAGATAATGCAGATTCTTTATTGACTGATGAGTTACTCTGACCAGTTTTAGACAACTTTACCATGTCACCCTTAAAAAGAAATTGCATTACCCTTGTTTAGCAGCATTGCAGAATATTTAAACTTTCGACTTCTAATAAATAAAAGAAAACATTCCAATTGTAACAACTAATCTACATAGCGATTGCTGTTTTCTATCTAAATCAGGATTATTCAACACCATAAGTGAGACGATCCATCAAGTTGTCTTCCCATGACCAAGATGAGTACACCGAATAATTCATGAAGATACAAGCCCACCTTTAGAGATTAACACTATAAGCCAAAGGTCCACTGTAAGCAGTCTCATCAATATTTTAAGACCTGGGCATAGTATCTAAAATTTAAGATGTGGACCATGGACTTACGTGTTTAATACTTCGAAGTGTAGAGGGAAGAATGGCAACTTTGTCAAGATGCAGTAGCATCGAGGAGCAGTGGCCAGAAAGCGGCTACGAAGCAAATGAGGAGATGATGTACTTATGCTTGAAGCCAAAAAGCCTGGAAGCTTCTGAACAATTTCTTGAACAAAAACGCACACACCATAAAGGGTCACGTTGTCCGCTACCTGCCAGAATTTGCAAACAGAAATTGACCTTAGGTAGAAATCGTAAAGAAAAGAACATGGAGTTTTGGCCTCCGTTATTAGTAAATAAGCAAAATCTTTGAATAAAGTAACATCTATTCTTTCCACTCTAAATGTCAAAGCATACAGACTCATGCACCTAATGTGGTTGAGGTTGAGTAGCTGCAAGCAAGAAATTTTAAGTTGACCATAGACAAAAAAGAGTGTCCACTCTAATTTTCTTCGACATGTACATCATTTCTAGAAATAATATACCTAATGACACAATTCACTAACTACAAAATTTGCAGACGTGTAAAAACATACCTTGAGGACAAAAACAAAGGATAAATCATCTCTCTTTTGATGGTCCTGTAGCAATAAAAGGCAACTTTGTTACAATCACTTAGCAAGCTCATAAGATGTGAATCTTTCCGTCTGCTGGTATTAAATAGCAATGAGTTCATCTAAACAAGATGTGAGCTGGGATAAGAATTCTTCGTTTAACTTGACAAAGACGAAAACTCAAATACAGAATCCTAAGTGTCAAATGCTAATTTGCAGATTATATGATATAGGAATAGAAAACTGGTAAACAGCTATAGCATACTATTATTACAAGAAGATTATAATCACATCAGATATTTCAGTTAGGGAATATCCATCAAAGTCTTTTAAGAGAGTGGATAGTTCGTGACAGTAAACCAGAAAAATGTTCATAAATAAAACGAACACAAAAAGAAGCAAAATTTGCTAGATATCAAGAGATTTAACAAGCATCATCAAAAACTTTGTGCCTTGCGAAGGATACATTGGGATTCCTCCCTACTAGGCACCAGTAAACCTGACGAAAGTGCAATGTGAATCCTTTCACACAGTAAACAAGTTCTTGCAGAGGGAGGTGCACCCTTCTTAGACGCAGGCATTCTATTTTCATAGCATTGAGTGCCAATGGTCCTGGATAGCAATATCAATTCCTTGCCTTGCATGTGTGGCATTTAAGCAGCTTGAAGCTTCTGAAGAAGTGTTACTTTATATATTGATTCTATTTGTAATGAATCCTCTGAAGGAGGAAGACACTGCATTATTTGGCCCTAGACAAATATCAGATGTGATTCTTGAAACTTAAAATGATGAGCTGTTGAAAGCTTATTCTCAAGTTTGAAACCATCGTTCTTTGTTGCATGCTAATTCCTAAGCTTTACTTTCAGCCATAATTTTGGTATATCCATTGCAACTATATCTCCACCTTTCAAGATAGTAAAATCATACAGTTCTTAGAGCTGTTGCTAAGCTCTAACATGACTGTATGTGTCATGTGCTGCATGTAATTAGCCCATGAGCTTACTAATGAATTACCAAATATAGCCATGGAGCTAAATTAGACTAGAACTAGTCATTAGGATTGTTAATAAAGAGGCTCAAATAACCTCGCTAAATTTGTAAATAGCGGATTTGTAATAATGGTTGTAAGGCCCCAATTAGCCAAATAAGGCCCCAAACTTGTAGAAGAGGCACAAATGACCACTATAAATAGCTAAGGTCGTCCTAAATTTGGAGGCTATTGTTCATTTTAATAATTTTGAGTTTTAAAAGATCTTGGAGCTTCTCTTTGAGAGCTTTCTTGATGGGAATGGTGGTTCATGTGCCTACAATCACATGAGAGCTTTGATCATGCTCTAGCAATAGGCCCTATCCTTTGAATGATCTCCATTCATTAATAATGGATGCTTACTTTGCCTAATTTGGTGAAGCTTTACTACATTATCTATCTTCTTGATTTTTGACTAGTTTTCTAGATTTCGTGCATTTCCATTGTAATTTGATGTTTATAAACGGATTAGATGTTTTAATGCTAAGGTTGGCTCATGACAATTTTGGTATCAGAGCATTAGATCCTTTCCCCATCATATTTGGTGGTTTTCTTTAACTTCTTCAATGATCTTATCAAATCTATGGGATCAGTTGTAGATCAAAGGTTTGTTATAGGAAGACTCGTTGCAACCCTGCTCTACAACAATAAGCTGGAAGTTGTGTTGCAGCGCTGCAAAAACTTTCTGAAACGTTAGCGATCCGCAACCCGGATAGCAATTTTTTTTTCTTTTGTGGAAAAAGGAGTAATGGCCAAATTTTTTTTTTTTTTGAGTTTAATACTAACTAAACCATAATTGAATGGTAAACATGCTTTTCCAATAGATATCAGAAATCAGCTTTGAATGGTGTTCTGATGCCAATGGTTTGCAGATCTACTGATTCCGTTTCATCTCTGATTGAGAGCATTATGACTGTGTAGTTTGCCGACTGTTTCGGGTGCGAAACACCAAAAAGTGTGTTTTACCTCAGAGAGTTGGAAGGCCAAATCATGAAGAGGCCTTACCGTCGAGGCCGAGGTCTACCGGCAGCCCCCAGACCACGCCACCCTAAACCCCGGACCCCGCCGTTGGGGGGGGTTGCCCCCCAAACCCCCCCAGCTATTCCAAAAGAGGTATACAATTCCCGCCAATCTAAGGAAGGTTGATACCCATATCCCCTAAAAAAATTTCCAAAAAAAAAAAACGATTATGCGCGATTCTGGAAAATCCCGAAACGCGATTCAGAATCGCGGTGCATCTATGGCTGAAACCATCTACTGATGTCCAAATTTCGGAAACCATATGAAAATGCAGCCAATTTTCTTAAAGCATCTACTGATGTCCAGATTTCTAATCAATGTAGCCTCCTGCAGCCATCTGAAACCAAGCAACAGATCTGCATAACAATTGCTTTTTTGATATCCTTTCACATGATACCCATATTGGCAACTATACAAAAAAAAAAAATTGCGTTCCGGGAAACCCTAATGGACAATCCCGGATCGCGTTCCGGAACGTGGACTGCAACCTTGGCTGGAAGCTAAACCTGAGACAGTAAAATCTGATGAACAAACGATGGCTACTGACAAGAATAATACATGAAAAGATGTTTCTTATTCAAGGTGGCCAAATATTCTTCGACTATCGCCAAAGGATTCATGAAGCATGGCATTCAACAACGAACTACATGGTCTTCATTTTTTAGGGCAAAAATGCTTAAAGTAGGGGGAGTCTCATGTGCTGCATGTAATTAGCCCATGAGCTTACTAATGAATTGCCAAATATAGCCATGGAGCTAAAATAGACTAGAATTAGTCATTAGGATTGTTAATAAAGAGGCTCCCAAACGTGTAGAAGAGGCACAAATGACCACTATAAATAGCTAAGGTTGTCCTAAATTTGGAGGCTTTGTTCATTTTAATAATTTTGAGTTTTAAGAGATCTTGGAGCTTCTCTTTGAGAGCTTTCTTCATGGGAATGGTGGTTCATGTGCCTACAATCACATGAGAGCTTTAATCATGCTCTAGCACCAGGCCCTATCCTTTGAATGATCTCCATTCATTAATAATGGATGCTTACTTTGCCTAATTTGGTGAAGTTTTACTACTTTTTTCTATCTTCTTGATTTTTGACTACTTTTCTAAATTTCTTGCATTTCCATTGTAATTTGATGTTTATGAATGGATTAGATGTTTTAATGCGAAGGTTGGCACATGACAGTATGCAGAAAACATAGCAGGAAAACCACATGAAAATACAATTAAGTTCCAAATAATTCGTCAATCACCATCTCAAAATAATTTATTATAGATTGCTATAGATATGCTGCTAGGAAGCTTCAAGCTTATTAAAATGCAAGAGGTCTTGATATGGCATGACATGTCAAGCATGTGCTTAAACTGAACGTTTAGTCCATTCCAAACCAAAAGGGTCGGAACGGGTTTCTAAGGTTCCAAGACATTCATGTCCTATAGGCTATAGTCAAAGGCTAAGAAACACATTAACTTGAGCAGTATTTGGCCTCATGGCTCGACTCCACAATGGGACTTCCCTTGATTCACCGAAAAATTCCAACAACATCTAACCCCATCACTCCTAAGTGCACATTGTCATCGGCTAGGAATTCAGTTTAGGCCTAGTTTTTGCATCCATTAACTTTCAAGTTTTGATTACAGGAAAATTGGTAAGTGCAAATACATTTGAACTCGATACAAACTAAATTGCTTAAATAGAACATACCACTCTAGAGACTAAGCTTCCAGTTCAAACAAAAACCACCAATAGCTGATTTACCAAGTGAAAGGGCTAACACCAATAGCATCACACTCTCCCATATTAATGTGGGGCACAAGTACCTGGCCATAGACAACTTCATTTAAATCGCTCATTGAGGGAGTTCGTTCCATGAGTCGAGCCTGTAATGCAAGGACATCATGGTATATTTTGAACATTTAATGGAGGTCTATACTTTTCATGTCAAATCAGTAGTAGTTACCTCAACTCCACCAGGAAAGCAAAATGCAGGAAGATCTCTGCTTTTTAATGGCAACCGCTTTCCTGGAGGAAATTTAAATAGCACCTGTGACCCAGAAGTTCATGTTCATTAACTACATTTCCAAAAAAGATTCAACTGATAGAACTTGTAGCTAGAAAATAATGCTAACACGATTCTACAAGCTTTTCCATGTCAAAAACTGTAATGAATTCAATCGAATTAGTGGATGTCTCTTTATATATGTTAAGAAATAAATATGAAAACGTATACTCTAAAGCTCCAACAACCACTGGGAGTGGTGTATTCTACAGACATGACAATCCTGATGCTGGATTGATATCAGATTATCCATCATAAGAAGCTTGCACCTTATATGCATAAGTTTACTAAAGATATAATGTCCCAAGTACAAAGAACAACTTTACTCGCCTTCATCACAGAGTTACAGAAAAAAAACCAATTCTTAGGCTTTCATGAAATGCAGCATTGGAGATTTTAACTCATTCATACAAAAATCTCATTTACGCTAAAACACTCTTCAGATGCAAAAGATATGCTTTGGAAGCCAAAAAGATCTCCAATGTCGTCGCTCTACTTGGCAGTTCAACCTTGGTTCTTAATAAAAAGCTAATTGTTTCATCGACAGCCAGAGAAACCAGATGATGTTGTCTGCATTTAAAAATCCAGACAATCGTCTATTGGATATTAAGAAGCAAACTTTTTCTCTTGATATTTCAAAAAGGCTCTTAAATCAAACCATACTGGCCTACAAACTTATTGTCACATTCAAGAACAATCATCATTAAACTCCAGTGATACAGGCATGATCGTTGGAAGGGACTTCCATCAAAAGTCTATGATCATATCTATAAGGACAAAAAGACGAGTAGATGTGAATCACCTTTGCCATAACTTTGAGAACTCTGCTTGAAAATTGACTCCCTTGACATCTTCCAAGCTACCACAAATATGTAAGGATCTCACCAACACCCATAAGAAAAATGTAATCCTTACCATAGCACCATCAATCATAAGTAAGAAATAGATCTACAAATGTCAACACCAAATCTCCTGCATCAACACCCATGTTAGAAACCTATACTTCATAAAAAGTTGGCTCCAGTTGTGTCGATTTCTTGAATTAAATTCACTTCAATTCTCCTTATACTCTCATTAGTTACCACCTGTGATGGACTTGATGGACTAAGCTGAACTACTCCCCCTGGATGTACACTCCATGTTTGCATTCGTGTCTTCAACCACTCTCCAACAATGATACAAATAGAATGTCGTCTATGAACCAAACCAAATGTGCAAGTAATAAAGCATGCTCAATAGAAAGATAAAATGTATGCAATACTTCCTCACACAAAGTAACTAAAACTTCTCGGACACTTTCTCACACCAAGTACTTGACACTATCTTTTCGATGTAATCTCCTATCTCTATCTCACACATAGAGTCACTTGCCCCAAACAACTTTTCAATCTAGAAAGCATCTCATCATGACATCTATTTATCCTAACACTGTCATATGCAAACTTCCCAACTAGTGTACATCCATCTTCCTACCGATTAAGAGATTCAAACACCTCCATCGTAAAACGATCGTCCTAAATCTTTCTCCAACACATCCCTAAACCGAAATCATCCACGATGATAAAAAAAAGTAGAAATAAAAGATTTTTGATACTTCCTCACCTTGAAGGACAACAACATGTCAATTCAATAATAAGTCTTGTTGTTTTTATGAGGCTAAACAACAACCTTCCTAGTTGATTTTCAAAGGCTAATCAACAACCTTAGCTTCCAAATCTTATTGGAAACAACAAAATCTACCACATGACAAAACATGAACTGGATAGATTTCAAAACTTGAAGAAAACATTGAACTCTTCTTCGCCACATGAATGATCAACTATGACTTGGCTGGTATCCAAGAATTCACTTGACAACCGTAGCAAACAATTACTTCGATCAATCATGAATCTCAAGTGATATTGGTTCAGATAGACAAGAAAGTTTCTACCACATAAACAAGCTACTATGACTTGGATAGAAACCAAACAATACTTAAAAACAACAAGACACCCTGGATCTTTATACTCAATACAAAACTTTTAGATTGCTCCTTAATATTTTTGTCTGGCGGTAGCTATAAACGATAAGTCACTCGACTAAGACACTCCAATATGTGGTATAGTGTGGTGCAAGCTTCTCAGTAGAAGCATGGTCTCGAACAAAATGATGTCGTGCAAAGACCATATCACCAAGCTAAAACTAAACATGGCGGCGATGGTGATCTACAAAAGTCTAGTAACGTTGTTGAACATGTTGTAGATGTGTACTAGCTTGAGTAATAAGCTCTCAGGCACCTGATAAGAATGAAGCAGGTGTATCATCTAGCGAAAGAGGAACTCCTGGTACAAAAGGAGCATAACCATGAGCTAGTAAAAATGGGGATACACCAATGTTGGTACTGACAGATCCATTATAGCTATACCCTGCTAAACATAAATGTTGATCCTAATCCTTCCTTGTAGGAGTAACAAACGTAGATAATCCTCAAGGACCCAATTAAGGACCTTAGATTGTCCATCGGCTGTAGAATGATCAGCAGTACCCATAAAGAGTTGAGGATCTAGAATACGTATATCCCGATCAGATAGTGTAGAACGTAGAAACCCATGTAATCGAAAGATCTCTGATAAAAATAAGCATGCATACTGCTCTGCATTCTACAGACCGGGATGGGGCAATGAGGAATGGGCCAACTCTGGGGGAAGCCAACGGACTTGGCACGGAAGTAGTTATTACGGGCACAAAAGGTACATTGACGGATAAGAAGTGCGAGCTCAAACTTCATGGATGGACAATAGAAATGGTCCTTTAGATGAGTATAACAATTCTGAAAACCAAAATGGCCACCAACAGGAGAAGAATGGGGGCATCAGATAGAACTTAGAACAAACATCAAGGGACAACGATTTTCAAAATAGAGGAAGATCGTTGAAGTATGATACTAAATTCAGTCTCTGTTGGTGGCCGCCAGTGGGTGCTCCTCGTAAGAGGTGGCCATGCATTACAACATAAAACATATATTCTATTTAAGCCATGCGGTTGTTTTCCAGTAGCAATGGACTATCGTTGGCACCAAAGCAATCAAAACTACAGTTGGCCGCAGCAAGCCATCGTTGTAGATGTAGAAATCCAGAATCAAGACTATTCATTAACACAAAGTATTCTCAAAGAGAAGAGAGAGAGATGGTTAGATGACCCTCTTGTAGAAACTTGTGGACAGCCAATATGAACACTAGATTGCTTAACAAAAGTGTGTCTCATACAAATGAATGGCTACATATAAGTAGTCCAAGATGGCTATCTACCTTCATGACTGTTGGTTGTCCAATAACTTGACTAATGGCTATCTAGCTACCATAAGTTACATAAGATAATTAAGTACCCCAAATAGCAAGTTAGGTACTTAATTCACATGTATAGGTCCCCAGTGGACCCACGAGTCCCTACAAGTTAGTTTCATACTAACTTGGGCCTAAAATATAAATGACCATGGTTACACAAATCTCGACCTTTGGGTCATAGTAACCTATGGCTTCTACATCATTTACATTTATTATTCTAACACCCTCCTTAAATGAAAATGACATGTAGAAATGACATGTATTCACTAAGTAAGAAAATCAGCATGTTGCTTTAAATCGAACTCTAGGCAATGCCTTAGTGAACACATTTGCAATATTATCCTCCGTGGGACAATATTCAAGCGTGATGTCGCCATTATGAAGCTTCTCCCGAACAAAGCGGTAGTGGATCTCGATATGCTTTGTTCTTGCATGAAATACTGGATTTCGTGCAATGGCAATAGCACTTTGACTATCCGTAAATAGGAGAGTAGCTGAGGGCTGGCCATGCTTCAACACTCCGTAGTGGCTGAAAACGTTGCTCTATATTCTGCTTCACTTGAGGATGTAGCAACGGTGGGCTGCTTCTTGGAGAAATAAGCCAACAAGCTCTTCAAAGGAGATTTGTTGTCCCCTAAGCGATATGCTTAAAGTAGACACAAATGGAAGATAGGAATGAGGAAGTGAATTAAGAGTAATTGAAACAAATTGAGAGTTCTCGACAATTTCGTCAATGCCAAGAAGCTCTTCACGAAGATCCTTGATCTTCATTAAGTGATTTGAAAGCGTATCACCCTCTTGCATCTTCAATGTTGAGAGTTGATTACGTAGAAAAAGCACTTTCGTCGTATTCTTCACTTGGAACATCTTGGCAAGTACTTCCCAAGCACTCTTGGAAGTCTTGCATGATCGAATGTGAGGTAGGATTGATCTCTTCACGGATAGCGCTATGACCAAATGTGCTTGTGCGTCACGTCGATCCCACTTCTTTTGTTCTTCGGAAGACACCTCCACGTATGTTGAAGAAGTAGCTCTTGACGGTGTAGTAGGCGCCAAACTAGGTGGCCTCTCTTCATCACCACTTACAGCTTCAAATTTCATACTAACTTGGGCCTAGAATATAAATGACCATGGTTACACAGACCTCGACCTTTTGGGTCATAGTAACCTATGGCTTCTACATCATTTACATTTATTATTCTAACAGTAGACTCATAAAGAGTAATAGTTATAAAAGATGACAAAACATAATGATTCAAGCAAGTGGTAAGAAGTCTTATCGGATCAGTCATTGAGCATAACCCAAAGCATTGTAGATGGGCGCTGTCTGGAAGAAATGCACACGTAGGAGAGGAGTAAGGATGAGAGTACGGAAAGAGAAGGAGAGAAATGCTTCCATAACCCCTCGTTGAACTTAGTATGTACAAAAGATTTCAACTCCTTATAAGTGCATTCTTTATGCCGAATTTTCCAAAAAGCAAACCATTTCATAATGTCTAGACTCCAACCACCATCCAGTTTTTAGCCTTTGAGGGAGTAGGAGCATGCAAGAATGTGAAGCCACTTTACATAACCCATCATCTTCTAACTTTTCTATTCTTTCGATGTAGTTGATTGTTTTAATAACCGCCAAAGCTTCCAACGGAAGGACATTCATTTCAACCAGCAAGAGTATAAGAAGTGTTTGCTTTACACCTAAGTGCATAAGAAACGCTTTTGTACTCTTTAAATTTCAGACCACTTGGTGTGAGCGTGCTGCCCCCCCATACTTCGCATCCATATAACGAAACTGGAGCAACCAATGTATCACATATCATTTTCTTTTTCTCCCATCTAGTTTTTTACAAGCAGTTTCATTCTAAAGAATAATTTCCCAAGTCTTTTGTCCACACGAGTCTCATCTCAAGTTATGCAATACCCCTATCCCAAAGTATTTGTACTCTTTAGATACTTCCACATGTTCCTCATCATATAGCAATAGAGGATCTCCTTTTTTGTTTGATTGAAAAAGCAAGACTTTAGTCTTACTAAGGTTACCATTGGACTAAAATTTTTACAAAACTTTTTCAAAACATTGACGTGTTGTTGGACGGTATGAATTGTATTTGCACACAAGACAACATCATGGCATATAACAGTAACTTGACAACATAGTAGAAGATTTTTGCACCTCCACCACTCTCCTCATTTCGACAATCACTAAGTTTGTCTATGTACATTCCAGGCAAAGTAGGAAGATAACAACCTTGTTCTACAACAACATTGCTCGTTTGTGAAATTGTCCCGTTACATGTCAAATGTCCAATGGAACACCTAGTTCGCGCATTTTATCCTTAGAAACTTTGTTTGCCTCAAGAATGAACCAAAATATTCAAAATTTTCTTTCTTTCCAAGCATACATTCATGCAAAAAGTTAGTGTATGGTGATCCGATTCTAGCAAAAGGTTTCCCACTTCCATAGAGCCAATATTCTCCAAAAGTCTAGAAGAGGCTAAAGCATGATTCACTACACTATTGCCCTTTGACAAAGAGCACGTAAGACCACTTGATATCGCCACCTTTCACGTCCATTGCAAATAAGTATTTCATGAGCACCACAAAGTTTAAGCTCTTTACCATGTGTGCAGTCTCCTTGTTATCATCCATTGACTTTCTACCAATTTTCAGCTCCTTGTCTCGTTCTTGCAGCCAAATGGGATCTTCCCCTCCTTTGTTTGAGTCACTTGTGCGTCCATTCAAGTCACCAATAAGAAGGTTGTCACCTGCTTCTTTGAATTTGGCCATATCTAGTTTTCCAAAGGATCTTCACCATCCAATCGCATATTTTTGTAAAAAACAGACCAAGAAGAAAAAAAATTTGCATTTACAATTTTCAGCCATATATAACATTTTTTTACATCCTTTTTAATAACTTTTATAGAGTCCTCCAAAGAATCTAACAAGCCACTCTAGCGAATACTCTTTTGCTATCTCCTCTTTCATTTCATCAAGACTCAGAGTGGAAGCCATCGACTGAAGGTATTTTGCAACATTCATGTTCCCAAGTTTCAGCCAAAGGAAGAGAGAGAGTAATGCTGAAAAGTTAGATTTTTATTGGCCTTACTTTTCAGTTACTGAACACTCAGCAATTGACTTCTTTGTTTAGCTCCTCTAGACTCACAAGACCCTTTCTATGAAGTATAAACCATTTAAAGTGTAGCAGAATTTGAAACCGCTACCTTTACAGACTTAAAATATCATGAACCACCCAAAATACCTGTGGCTCTAAAGTTGGTAGTGGAGGGCTGCGATACTGCTCATTCACTGTTAGCTTTTCTCGTTCCTTTTCCCATGCTTTTTTCTTTGCGAATGCTGCCTCTGTTGCCTCTCCATCCGTTGCTGGATGAAGACCAACCACCACAAAATGCTCAAATATACAGGTTGGCTCTTTCCTTTCCTTGCGTCCCTACAAACATTATGTACAATTGGTCTTGTCTGAACCATGATGATGCTCCAAAAGGACAAACACCAGGTTCTACATTATGGAAGAGAGTGGTAAAGCAACATCCTATAAACACTCTTTGTGGTGCATGTAATGAACGACACTTTTACAGGAGTCAGAACAGTCCTACAATCTTGTTGTTCCTAGTTAAAATAATGCATTCAAGAGGAGAAGATGCTGAAATACACTGAACAATGACAAGAATGTTAATCCCAAAGGAGTAATTTACATTATACAATCAATATTACAAAGAGAACGTGCGAAACACAACAGGCTATGCAACCATTTATTGTTCCTACTTAACTCAAAGGAACCAATCATTTGTTAAGCAGCAGTATGTGAGCAAGATCAAATCCCATAATACATCCTAGTAATCATAAAATGACAGCTAACTGAGACAAAACTATACCCAGCCACGAGGACATAATTGAATTCATCAATTTAAGTTGAAATTGTATGTGCTGTGAATGGAATCCAGAATTGAACTGCTTAATTTGGAACATGTTAGTGACTTGCTTGAATTGCCAACAGGGCTTACAGGCACCAATTCAGGCAACAACAGCTCGTAAGATCAAACTGGCAGTCTGCACAGAAAAATTAGAGGCCAGGCCCAGCCCTACTTACCAGAGCATGCAACTGAAGCTCAATCCACTGACGTTTTTGATTCGTAAGAACCTCTGGATTAAACACAGCCCTCCTCCTACCCTCTCCTGAAGGTAAGCCCCATTTCCAAGCCTTTTGTAGCTGTCGCCGCCACTTCTGGAAACTGTTGTCACGTTGATATTTTGCAGAAATGACAATAGATGGCCGAGGCCGAATTGCAGCAGCTGCTGCAACAGCTGCTCGTGCAGCTTCCTCGGTAGTTTGAGTAAATAGTGACGGCGAATGTCCTTCACCTCCAGCCAGATCTTGCTTCTCTGCCATTATATCATTCCAAACTGGAGAAATGGCACTTCACCAATGTCCTCTTGCACGATATGAACCCTAACTGAAAAGGCATGTATATTGTTATTAAGTACAATGTGTGCTCGCTGCTACCATATTGATGTTGTTCTTCTCCAAAACACTGAGCCATTGCAAGATCTTCTTCAGCAGATGTTCCAGGAGAACAACATTGGCTAAAGCCTAAAAGCAGAGACCCAACAACTGGGATGATAAGATTTCAAGTGAGACTTTGCAAAAGTGGCAGCAGCGGCATAAAAGAGGCAGCATTTGCTCCCTTGCCCCTTATTTACAGGACCTTTCTTAGTAAGTTTCGCTCAGCCATGGTCAGGCCCCATCGTATCAGGCATGCCTACTACATAGATTTAACCCTAAGCTCTAGGTTGACAAGGCTTCTACCATCTACTACGGAAAGGGCTCAATCAAAGAATCTTGGAATGAAATTGGTGATGATTGCCTCCCTCCCTCTGGTGATAAAACAGATTTTCGATACGGTCCTCTTGATACTGAAAACCTCCGCTGATGAGTTCACTGGGGAATGACACTGAAACGTGAGGAATATTGCTTACAACAGTATGAGCTTTCCTTCCCTAAAGCAACTTTATCGAACAATAGTGTGAACTCATTGCCATGAAAAGGCTGCCATTCATTCACCTCATACAAGCAATGCCATCAAAAATAGCTTCATAGAAAGAGGCAGAATGAACATAGAGTCCTGCAAACTGGAAATTGGGCTGCATGCTTCTGTACTGGAATCAAATTCATTCTGCAAGCGCACAAACTATAACCCTCTATATGTGTGTTATTCCGATTCTTCTTATGTGAGGTGACTGATGCTTTTGAAGTTACTACAGCGGATCGATTCAACAAAATCCTACCGCTCTATTTACTTACTAAACAAGACGATGCCGACCGGATGATCGTCCTTGACATGTTTTTGCTGTCATTAGGCAAAAAAACTACTGTTGTTCTCAACTAGTGCATGATTCACGCTCACGTAGACTGCGCACACCCAGCGTCCGGGAAAGTCTGACAGACTGCCGAGGACAATTTCTGGAATCAATCCGGTATGCCTTGAACCAATATCCGAGCGCATCACAGAGTTGAAACCTCAGAAGATGATCGCTCCCATTACCAAAGGTGTCTTTCCTTCTCCCAGATCTGAAGCCAACACAAGTAAAAAAAAAACACCTGCCTACGGCGTGTAAATACTGAAGCTATATGCATCCCATCCGAGGTAAGTGGCAATCATGCGCTGCCAAATCTGTCTTCTTTGCAGTAACTGGAATGCTGAAAAAGAAGGAAAGAACATTCACCACAACCGACCAGCAACCAATGAACCTAAACCGCGCAAAGCACCCGAGTTAAACTGCTCTGCCAAAGCTGGTGCCAACCTCCTGCTGCTGCATGCAATCATAATTTGCCACTAAATCACCAGGAACCGCAAAGTTGCTCACCCAAAGCGCTGAGCTGAAAGTGGAATGAAAATATAAAAAGAAAAAGAAAGGACAAGACAAAAGCGAGCCTGAGAGTATAGATGGATATGCGTCCCTGGTGCTCCTGCTGCTACTATCCCTTCCATTCAAATCGTCTGTCTTTCTCTATGGCTCCGCACGTAGCGATCCATGGGGAGCAGCAGAGGAAGAGGAATGGGAACAGGAATAGGAGGAAGGGGAAAAGAGGAAACGCAACCAAAGGAGCGGCGAATGAATGAATAATTGCTTGCATTAGAAAGAGAAGGAAAAAGGAGAGCACTAGTTCTTTTGGTTTTTCTTTATTTTTTTGTTGAGGTATGTATACTGTGTATGTATGGACCTTGTGGGGCTACAAGGTCCTTTATGTTGGAGAGGACAAGTAGCTACCTGCCTACCTACCTACATATGAGATCCTACACTTTATGCAACTACATATTAGTACTTCAGCTTACTTATAACTACATGGAAGAGGCTCATGGGTTGGAGGCAAAATTGGCAAAAGCACATCTCTTCTAAGGCAACTGGCATACTAGCAATTTAGTCTTTTTTTGCATAGAGAGTTAGTAGTGACTACCAACCTAACTATCATGTTCATGACTATCAAGGTCATCTAGAACAACAATGAGCCACTTACATAAAAAATCATGATGTGTTATGGAAGGTGTTGGGCAAAGGACATTTTGTCCTATAAAGATTTCCAGAAATTTTTTAGGCAAGGCCCAGAGGGGCCGAGTCTACAAAATTCTAGAAAGCCGAACCGGGCAAACTGTCCGTCACATTCTATTGCTTAATGGGTACCTTGACTTTTTTCATATGTACATTATGAAGCATAATAAGTAGTTTGACTTTGATGTACGGACGCGCAAGGTAGAAAGCGCAGCACCTCCATTTGATCGTCGCCTGAAGTTTGGCTATGGGTATTGTGCTTTTCAAAATTTGTAACATGGAGATTATGTGAGTGTTTATGACATGCATGAATGGTATACAATTGTTTTGAGTGGTTATACGCATGTAATTTGACGGTTCTATCATAAACCAGTGAATATGATTAACGGTTTTGATATAACTAGATTTTACGTGAAAAATTCCATGATGACGCTTTGTAACTGATGCCATATGCTTTGCATGCCAGTGTGACATTAGGTTAGTGGCATTAGAAATCGAACAATGTATCAATTTTACAATTTCTAAGTGAAATGACCATAATGAGAAGTACGTTTAGTCGAAATTTGGTCATTGTGTTTTCGCTATAATTAAGAATAGATGTAATCATTAATTCAAATTATATTATTTTTTGGTTATAGATAATTCAAGATGAGTGAATAAACAACAAATTTCATTGTACATTCGTACATGCAATGTTGGCAGCAGTTGAATATCGCACTCTCTGATATAAACTATTGAAATAAGTTAAGAGACCAGCAAATGGATGTTTTGATAAACCAAGTGAAACTGTTATCTTCTACGAATCTCGGATTCTAGTTTCATACTTACTCAAGGGAGAAGAAAGAGAAAAAGCCAGAAGTGGTGGAAGATTTTTGGCTCATAAAATGGAGTAATTAGTTCAATCTCCATGGAGCTCCTAAAGAGAATAAGATCGAGAGCGGAGTTTTATTTATTCGCGGCAAATCATTGTTATGACGAGACCTGTCGGTCAAACCCACTACTTGGGATGCGTTTGCAAAAGTTTGCAAATATATATATGTGTGTGTGTGTGTGTGTGTGTGTGTGTGTGTGTGTGTGTGTGTGTGTGTGTGTGTGTGTGTGTGTGTGTGTGTGTGTGTAACTAATGACGTTGAATATTACCAAAATTGGTGAACTACAAGATGGGAAATAAGAGCTTAGACTTCTATATCAATAAATTTATGGATATTTGGAATTGAGTTCCATCATTTGATCCGAAATTGTCTTTATGGCAGTTTAAACTAGAGTTATCTGTTGATTATCAAAACGAATGCATAAGCAATGTGTTTCAAAACCTCGTTGTCAAATAGCAAAAGCATTTTATTGCACAATGGTGGTATCTAGGAGGCAATTTCAGCAAATTTCGTCCACCTCGAAAATCAAGAAGGAGAAGAAGCAAGTCCCAAACCGAGCTCCAAAATACTTTGATGAATTGGATCAAATGGCATCAAAACTATCGAACAAGAAGAATTTGTTGGATATATTCCTTCTCTTCCTAAGTCTCATTGTTAATCTAGATTCATTTATGTTGTTGTATATCTACACGCACTATCGCACTATCCGTAGAAATACACAAGAATCGAAGATAGGTATCTATGAAATAGTCAAACTATCAATGAAGGTCCAACTATCGCAGAAGTATCGAGTCTATCAACTATTGACAGGTGCTCGAACATTCGACTCAAACAATTATCGAATCGAATATTCGAACCATTGTCACACTCAACTCAACCCACGTGACTCTGACTCGAATCGACAAATTGTCGACTGACTTGCTGACATGAACCACTCTAAATATAGCTAGCCACCTATACTAGCTAGCTACTGCACTGTGCAATTATTTTAATAATGACAGCAACCACGATCACCCATGTCCAAATAGGGATAGCCACGATTGTCGCCCACCTGTAATAACGACAACCATGATCACTGCCAAGATCAATCTCAAACAACAAAGCTTAAACATCTTTATACATTTTGTATATATATATGTCATCATCTGACGATGATGTTGTTGTATCAAACAAACAAGCATTCAAAATTGGATAATCATTATAACTACTCAGCAAACACTATAGATGTTATCACATCAATTAGATTCAAATGGAGAGTCAGAATAAGCTATCAAATGATTTTTGTATCATCATAGTCATTACATAACTAAGAGTTAGTCTCAAATACGTGGTTATTCTTGCACTTGTTTTGTACTCGTCATTTACTTTCTAGCATGTTACTCTGTTTCATTGTTTTGTCTGATTGCTCTCCTATCATTTACCTTCTTCCACAACTAATAATCATCAAACTTTGTGTTTGTCTATGTAATCGATAGTATCAGCTATGACAACTTCGAAATCATAACCAAGTAGAATCAGCCGAGTCATTCGACTTAATACTTTGATTCGATTCAATAGGCATAGTATATGCACAGATAAAATTTACTTTCCTCTGAATTTCCCCAACATGATCAAGACTAAAAAGGCAAATTTGTGTTTCATTTGCAGCATGAGCATTAGATGAAGTTTTGTTCGGCAAGAAAGAACCCTGCAACACAGATTGTTAAAATCCTTATTGGTAAAGATAAAACTTTGGAAATTGACATGTGTGAAGGTGAGCGTGAATGTTCTCTTAGTAGAGTTTCTTTCTTGTCATCTATTTTGTCTAAAGGATAGTTAAGGATCAAGAAAATGGTTCAACTCATAATTTCATTCATTATCGTCTTTTGCAAAAACTCAGTCTGACAATTGAAGCGAACAATCATAGATATCAAATTTATTTAGCTTCATGAGCTGAGTTGGAAACTTGGAACGTTAAAGTGCATAATCTCCCAGTCATGATTCAAGATCACAGAGAATTAGGAGTGTGAAGTGTCATAAATGGTGAACTCCTGCAACTTTGTCGCAGCACGAACAAGGCACGAAGGTCGAACGAGAACGATTCGCGATAGTCAACGTGTCTTTGACTCGAAGCACGAACGATTCACGAATCGCAAACACACCTCTAGGACCACAAACCGCAAAAGGGACGCAAAACGAAAACTACGAAAAGAACGAAAGCAAATGGGAGATTACGAATCAAACGAAGAAAAATCTTTTGCGCTGCCAACTGGCAGCTCAACGGGCTTCACGCCCAGCTAAAACGAGTAGCAACGACGAAGACTAACTAACTAATTGATTAGCGTTAACTAGTCTAGTAATTCCACGTTTAGCTATCTTGTAAACTCCACATAGTGGAGGTATAAACGATCCTCTATGTATCATAACGAAGTGATGAGAATACAGAAATCTGTAAGAGACAGAGAGAGACGTAGCGAATAGAGTAAGAAAGTAAAGACACCATAGTTGTGCATGAAAGTCTACCAACGAGCAGAACACAGCGTAAGAGTTGAGTGTCAATCCGCCAACGAGCGAGACACTGATGATCTCGCTCCAAAACCAAACTAACAATATGGTCGCTCTATTTTCATGTATCTCTTTGTCTTGTGTTGTGTGTCTTGATTGCTAGACTAAAATATGTTCAGTGATAAGAGTCGAGTGTCTGAAATCCTGTAAGGACTTCCGCACGAAAAGCTAATTCAAAGAAAGAAAATTGTTCGTGAAAAGAGAAGGAGAAGACGAACACAAAACAGTGTCGCCTCTACGACATGGTATCAGAGCCAACAGGTTATCACTAGTAATATCCCAACAGTGATTCTTCCAGACAACACAATATGGCTACGACAATCCAGACCAGAGTAGAAATCAGTCTCGATGGCGCAAATTACAGAATCTGAAAATTCAACATCAAAACACTCCTGAAGGGCGAAGGCATCTGGTCAGTGACCGAGCTCTCAGAGGTGCAGCCTCCAGAGGGAGACCCGAGGAGAGCTGAATGGATCAAAAAGGATGAGCGCGCAATGGCGATCATCGTTTCATCCATAAATGAAGATCTACTCATGCAGATTGAAGACTACAAAAGCAGCCATGCAGCATGGGAAAGATTAAAGCAGAAGTATGAAGTGAGAACTGCAGCTTCAGTCATGCACCTTCACAATCAACTGCAATCAATACAGTGGAATGGCAACCAGTTGGATCAACACGTTGAGAAGATCAGAATGATCTTCGCTCAACTCGCTGCATCAGGACAGGAGCACCCGGTCCCAGCACCACAACAGTTGATGTACCTCATGAAATCTCTATTGACATCCTATCAGCCGCTGAGAATGCTCATATCGATAAATCCATACTTATTAAAGCAATGCCGCATGCAACAATCCAGATTAAAGCAACAAAAACAAAAGAGCAATCCTTACTTATTTTCATATGGAATCAAATAAAATTTCGCCAAAGGACTACATTCGATAAAATATACAGCCCTCTCGAAATTGGCCTTTTTTGCCTTTATCGCTCCCATGAAAAATGGACTAACAACAAAAACAATACCATGGGAATCGGAACTAATACTATTCTGCAAAAAAGGATCCTCCGGCTTCTACTCTCTTCACGAAAGGAAAGAAGAAGAACAAAAACAAGCCAAGATTCGAAAAGACGAAGTCCTCGAATCAACAATCTTCTTCCCGCGATCACTGCCATAAACCAGGCCATACGGCCAACAAATGCTGGTTCAATCCAGCAATACCTTGCATGCACTGCAAGAAGAAAGGGCATTCTGCATACGACTGCAGATTCAACCCAAAAAGAAAAAACAAAGCTGAAAAGGCAAACGTTGCATAGTTATCTAAAGATGAAAAAAGAGATGACGAAGCTTTCACGATACTCGACGAAGCTTCGACAAGCTACTCCGAACATGACTACGATGTGGTCATCGATTTAGGAGCAACATCTCACATAACCTACAACAAGAAGATCTTGATCAACTTTTGCGAACTCGAAAACGACAGAGCGATGATTCTAGGCGATGGAAGCAGACACGATGTCAAGGGCATTGGCTCTCTATAGCTACGAACACTGTCAGGCCAAGCAGAGCTGCCAGGAGCACTCTATGTGCCCTCACTCAGAAAGAATCTGTTATTTGTCTCCAAGATGGCAGATCTAGGCATTCGAGTTTTGATCAACGGCAACACTTGCCGTATGATCGAGAAGACGACAAACAAGTTGTTGACGGTTGGATGCAGAGAAGGAAACCTCTACCAGGCCAAAATAATTAGCAATTCTGATAGCATATTAAATGCTTCAAAAGACGAAGATCAGCTCTGGCATAGGAGAATGTATCATCTGAACATGCGAAGCCTGTACGACATGAGTACAAAGGACATCTGCGAAGCTTGTCAGAAAGGCAAGCAACATCGGAATCCATTCACACACGAAGCAAGAAGAGCCAAGGAAGTTCTTGAGCTTGTCCACTCTGATGTGTGTGGACCGATGAAAACATATCCGCTCTCAGGTTCGAGATATTTTCTAACATTCATAGATGATTACAGCTAAATGACCACAATCTACTATTTGAAGAAGAAATCCGAAGTATTTGATTCTTTCAAGAAGTTCGTGGCATTTGTAGAGCGACACACCTCAAAAAAGATACAGATCCTTAGATGTGACAATGGAGGTGAATACAAAAGCACAGAATTCTCAAGATTCTGCGAAGAACAGGGGATTGAACACCAGTTCACTCCTGCATACACACCAGAATACAACAGTGTGGCAGAAAGAAAAAAATAGAACGCTAGTCGAAGGAGCCAGATGCATGATAGCACAGGCTCAATTGCCAGGCCAATTCTGGGCCGAGGCAATAGCTGCAGTTGTACACCTGCAGAACAAATCTACAACGACAACGCTGGAGAACAAAACACCATACAAAATGTGGACAGGCAGAAAGCCTGATCTGTCACACGCACGAGTGTTTGGATGTGCAGCATACAAGCACATTCCAAAGGAAAAGAGAAGCAAGCTCGACGACAAATCTGAGCAACCAATCATGGTCGACTACTCGAACGGAACACATGTGTACAGACTCTACGATCCAACCACGAAGAAGGTTGTTTCGAACAGAGATGTAAAGTTCAACGAGTCCACATTCCCTGGACTGAAAGATGAAAGAGACCATGAGATCTTCACATTGCTGTCTATTCAAGAGGGAGATTGAGGACAGACATCAAATAAAAATGCAGGACCCCAGACTCCAGAGTAGCAGGAATCAGAGGATCGACCCCACGAACAAGAAATGTTCGAGCAGCGACGAAACGAACCTCGAAGGTCAACAAGACAAAGAAGACCTCCAGACCACTATTCTGACAATATTCAATGGAGCAAAGACATGCAGTTCGAGTACTGCAGCTTCACAGAAGAGCCAGCAACATACCAAGAAGCTATCCAGAGTCCAGAGGGAGAATTCTGGAAATAGGCGATGTTAGAGGAGATCGAGTCGATGAGGCGAGAGGCATAGACATTAGAGCCAATGCCAGAAAACAGAAAAATAATCAACTGCAAGTGGGTGTACAAGAAAAAGCTGAAATCAGATGGCACTATTGGTCGCTACAAAGCAAGGCTAATCACGAAGAGCTACACGCAGAGATATGGTGTTGACTATTTCGACACATATTTGCCCATGGTCAAGATGACAAGCATAAAGCTACTCCTTGCATACGCCACACATTACAATCTGGAAATTCACCAAATTGACGTGAAAACAACCTTTTTCCACGGAGATCTAGAGGAGAAAATTTTCATGAAGCAACCTGAAGGTTATGAATGCAAGAGTGAACATGCAATATGTTTGTCGATTGCAGAGATGCATCTACGGTCTAAAACAAGCATCACGAGCCTGGTACAAAAAGCTTGATGGTCTTCTAAAGTCTCTAGACTTCAATCCTACTCAACCAGACTGTAATGTCTACATCAAAAGAGTAGGAAAGGATGTTGTGATACTGACCATTTTTGTGGATGATTTGCTGATGATAGAAAATTCCTTGATGTTGATCAAAGACACGAAGAGTCAAATTTTTGAAAACTACGAAATCACAGATCTTGGAGAAGCAACAAAATGCCTAGGGCTGGAGATCAGAAGAGATCGAACGAATGGCGAAATGCACTTGAGTCAGTCAAAATATGCCAGAAAAGTGCTGAAGCAGTACCACATGATGGACTGTAAAGAGAAAGCCACTCCAATGGTAGCTGGAGCCAAGCTCACGAATCAGGATTGCCCAAAAACAGAAGAGGAAGAATAGAAGATGGTAGGTATACCCTACCAGAACTTAATCGGTAGTCTGATGTACTTAACAATTTGTACCAGACCCGATTTGGCCCTCTCAGTTTACTCATTGAGCCAATTCTGTTTTAATCCTGGTCTAGCACATTGGAAAATGGCCAAACGAATCCTACAGTATTTGAAGGGTACCCAGAATATTGGATTAACCTACAGAGCTAGAAACGAAGAGAAAGGATTCGAGCTGCACCACTACAGTGATGCAAGCTGGGCGAGCTGCAAAGATGACAGCAAGTCCATTACTGGAGGATGTACAATAGCGTGCGGAACTGCAATCAGCTGGATATGTAAAAAACAAACTTTGGTAGCTCAATCCTCTTGAGAGGCTGAGTATGTTGTAGCCTCGAAAGTGGCGAATGAGGTAGTGTGGCTACAAATGATGTTGGAGGCAATCAGGATACCACAAGAGGGGCCAAGCACGATGATGATGGACTCTCAGAGTGACATCTATCTGTCCCAGGATCCTATCTTCCATTCAAAGACGAAGCACATTCCTCTAAAGTATCATCACATTCAAGATTTGATCTTGAAAGGAGAGCTCCAGGTCCAGTTCATAAAATCAAAAAGTATGATTGCAGATCTCCTCACGAAACTGCTCGACAAGCCACTCTTTACCAAGCAAAGAGAGGCAATTGGATTGAACGAACAAAGCTGCAAGGTTCAAGAGGGAGTGTCAGAAATGGTGAACTCCTACAACTTTGTCGTAGCACGAACAAGACACGAAGGTCGAACGAGAACGATTCGCGATAGTCAACGTGTCTTTGACTCGAAGCATGAACGATTCGTGAATCGCAAACACACCTCCAAGACCACAAACCGCAAAAGGGATGCAAAACAAAAACTACGAAAAGAAATGAAAAGAACGAAAGAGAACGGGATATTACGAATTAAACGAAGAAAAATCTTTCGCGCTGCCAACTGGCAGCTCAACGGGCTTCACGCCCAGCTGAACTGAGTAGCAACGACGAAGACTAACTAACTAGTTGATTAGCGTTAACTAGTCTGGTAATTTGACGTTTAGCTATCTTGTAAACTCCACATAGTGGAGGTATAAACGATCCTCTATGTATCATAACGAAGTGATGAGAATACAGAGATCTGTAAGAGACAAAGAGAGATGTAGCGAATAGAGTAAGAAAGTAAAGACACCATAGTTGTGCATGAAAGTCTACCAACTAGCAGAATACAACATAAGAGTAGAGTGTCAATCCGCCAACGAGCGAGACATTGACGATCTCACTCCAAAACCAAACTAACAATATGGTCGCTCTATTTTCGTGTATCTCTTTGTCTTGTGCTATGTGTCTTGATTGCTAGAATAAAATATGTTATGTGATAAGAGTCGAGTGTTTGGAATCCTGTAAGGACTTCCACACAAAAAGATAATTCAAAGAAAGAAAATTGTTCGCAAAAAGAGAAGGAGAAGACGAATACGAAACAGTGTCGCCTCTGCGACATGAAGTTCGAGTGAGCTTTGTTGAGCGAGCTTTTTCATAAATGTGAGTGAGCTTTTGAGGTGGATATTTTTTCGACAATATTGTAAAGTGATTCCTTATGACGTTTTCTTGTGTTGTGATGGTTGTTTCATTGTTTTGTCTTCATTTTGAATCTATTTCAATTACTTTTATATATTCTAGGTATATCATTTGATAAATTAAAGTGCAATTTGGGCTTTGACTTTGTCAAATAAATGAAAATATATCACACAATCATTAGGGAACTCATCTTCTCAGATATGTATGTGAAGGAAATAGCGGATTACTTGGATATTGTCAAAGGTTGCGTGATATTGGAATGCATAGCATATCTTGTCTGAATCAACAATTACAGTTTGCTAATCAACAATTGTAACGTGCAAATCAACAATTGCTTCATTGTGTGCAACACACTAGTGCTGAAAACAATGCACTCAAGAATGCTATGTCAGAGTTGAATGCTACTGTCACTACTCTTCGAGGATCAAACCAAGAAATGACTCCATGGAAAAGTTGTGATCCGAGAGTTTAAAATCTGCTGTTGATCTAAAAGTTATCAATAAGGCAATGATGAAGAGAAAAAAAAAAAGAGTACTGATGAAGAATATTGATGACCTATCTACACATAGCGGCAATCAGAAAAAAAAAATCCGAGCATTCAAGTATGTTGTCATCTAGATTGTTTATTTGATTTGTATATGTCATTTAAGTTTGATTTTCACTTGATAACATAGATTATCTATTTTTTAAACATAATTTAAGTATCATATATTTGTTGTAGATCATGTTTGGTGGAAAAGAACTATTTAACAGATCGTTCATGCATTGGATCATCTTTAAGTCACGTTTTACCAAGAAAGTCAGCAAAGGAAATGATAAAAAATGTTCGATTTGAAAAAATGAAAAATGAAATTGTAAAGACTGTTTTGATTAATGTTCAAATGCGAATGTGATACAAGGTGCATGTGATGTATCTGGAATTAGTAGAAATGCTTATTCTACTTTTTTTAGAATAGTTAAAGAAGTTTTTTTCCCAAGCGATGGTGAAGAAAATTAATCTTCCGCGTCCATATCGGGTAAGATTAGCTAGAAATTGTTATAATGGTGGAATGTTCAAAGTATTTGGCCAACCACTTCATATAACTGAATTATACAAATCAGAATATGGTGAGTTCAATTACAACGATTGCAATAATATTATTCTTGACATTGAAAATGTTCTAAAATACATTATTCGATTCTATAAACTAGACGAACATCAAGTAAATGGAAAGATCATTATTGTAATAAAATTGGATGAATCTGAAATCATCAAGGGTCAGAAATTGGAACGTGTGAGTGTCACTTTGATGAACAAAATTTCAGATACAGATGATCGAACTTTTAGTGTTCAATCGAAAAATCACATATGGTGGTTGGCGGCATTCAAGGTATACATTTCAATTTTCATTTAGAATATCTATGTTAACAATTCATACCTTGCCAGTTTTTATTGTCATGTCATGCATTACTTGTTTCTCTACAGGTCTTGAAAGAGGACCATAAATACTATCATGGATATTATCAAGAACTATGGCGAGATTATAAAGAGACATTTGGAGGGTGAGAAATTTACAGTCAAAAATCATGGAAGTTTTCAAATTCAATGGCATCTTGTAGGGGATTTGAAAACATTAAAATGTATGTAACATCAAAGCATCCATGTCTTTATTGCATGAAAGATTGTTACAATATGAATTTGGAACGATCAACAAACACTGGCCCAACACGAGAAGCTGAAGATCCAAACATGAAAAGAGTTATGCCAATTCCATTAAAATATGTTCACATATGCACATTGCATGCTGAGGTTCGTATTATTGAAAAACTAATTTATCTGCATATTCTACTAGCATGGAATCATAAACCAGAGTCAGTGGCTAAAGCAACAATTAGGAGGTTGGAAATAGTTCTGTTAAATGCAAGACTACATAAAGAGAATGTCACGATTGAAAAAAGTGACAGACTCTCCGGGAAAAAAAGAAACGTTCTTAATAAGCCATCAATTGGAGGTGCTAAAGCAAGAAGATTCTTATCCAATCACACATACAAAGAATCAAGTGTCAATATGGAGAGAAATTGTTCAAGCCACACGAACACTGGAAGGAAATAATCGAGTGGAAAAGGGACAAGTGTGGACCAATTTAGACAGACTCATAAGTGTTATCAGGAAAGAAAACCTATCATCAGAAGATATGAGGACTTTGCAAAATCATTGCACCACATTTGTAAAATCTGTACATGATTGTTGGGGAAAAGACAACGTTACTCATTACATGGTGCTAATCTATATCATTATCTGGTAATTTTCTCATTCAGGTTTATTTTTTTTTCTACTGATGTAACTAATCAAAACTATTGTTTGCAGCACATCCTTTTTTATCATGCAACTTATTTTGCAAAGGAATATGAGAGCTTAAGTATCTGGTCATCACAAGGCATGGAAAAATCTCATTGGCAAGCAAAGGGAGCATTTCATAGAGCAACAAATCATGGAGGACACAATTCAAGAAATAAATATTTGGTTCAACTTTTTCGGTGGTTTTACAGAAGAGCACAATTTAGATATCAAGCTAAAAACTCGTCAAGTATTACGATATTTCGAAAGGCATTCAAATTCATTACAAAAGAGAGATCCTTGTACTATATCAAAAATCTATTACAGAAAATTATTTAATTATCATCATCATTCTCTTCAAGACTCAGACAAATGGTATTGTCATGAAAGAATAATCTCCTTTCATATGGATCCAAAAATTCTAAATTTTTCTCTCTTGCTCATATCAATGTAACCCGAATAAAGGGCCATTGTAGATGATCTTTTCGTAATCTCATTGGGAGTATAACCCAATAACTTAGTAGTCAAATCTCTCCTCACAAAAGTTATTTATATGTTCCTCTTACGTACTTATGACCTCCTAAACAAACTGATAATAATTTGATGGCCATAATGACAATGGTTGCATATGGATTATAAGATGAATGATATATACAAATCTCATTATTTTGAAAGTTTTTCAAATAATGAGATAGAGAAACATCTTTTCTCCCGGCTGATACACCTCGGACGCCTCCATGTCTCATACCAAAGGCATCTATTTCAATAGCATTCTGTAAACGAGAAAAGAAAATAAATTTAGAATGATACATAACACTGCAAACTCAATAAAAAACTGAACAATATCAATACCAATAAGAAATAAGAAAACTGAACAATATCAATACCAATATAATATCTACTTACCAGATCATAATCATCGTAATCAACGACGTTTGCTCTGTTGATGTCATGTCTTCCAATGGCCTCTACATTTTTGGAGGGGATATATCTAGCCCTAGGGGGATATCTTTTTTGAAATTCTAAGAATTCCTCCTCTGTAGGCAAAGTTTTTTCATAGGCTTTAGATTTTTCAATCATGGTCTCCAAGGCCTCATTGCCAAATTTCCAATTGCCATCTTTATCATGATTTATCACTTTCAAGGTCATCATATGAGTAATCAACAATGTCAGAAAATTTTGATAAATTTTGAGCAAAAATTGGGAGGATTTCATCTTCTCTCAAATTCAATACATCTTCTATATCATTAAATGAAATATAACATTCATTATTTATAAAATATAAAGGAACATCGGGTAGAGTTAATTGATTAACAAGAGATGCAGATGGAAGAGAATCAGAGAGGATTATAGGACGAGGGAGAGTTTTTTGATAATCTGAAGACATAGAAGCTTCAGCTTCAACCCCTATATCAATATCTGCATCATTTACATCAACTGGAGCAGGTGTAGATGCATCGATCAATGGAACGCTTGAAGATTCAACAGACTCATCATCTGGAATTTCAGCAGATATGTAGAAGACAAAAGCCATTCCTTTGATTAGAAGATGACATATTCTTTTGTGGATATCACAATATATATTTCATTTGAAATGGTCATGCAGGTTAGAGTACTTTCTATTGTGTTTATGCTTACAGGATGGTTGGGAATATACAAGGTTCTGAAAATGAACGAAACAAAAATTATCTATATCCAAAACAGGAGTACTGATAATCTGAGAAAAATTATCAAGATAAGAAATTAAATTATAACGATTCTCATAAACTAGCTTAGCGATATCAAAGGGAGAAAAAAAAATACTAGCAAAATACTCAAATTTGTCAGATGGAATGTCACTAGAATTAAAAAATCCATAAGTTTGTCATATGAGACCATGGAGGAACTAGCCATAATGAATCCGATATCGATTCAACGCGACTAAAAAATATCGGTAGAGAAATAAGGCAAATGGTAAGATCGAGAATGAAATTTTTCTAAAAGCACTCGTCGGAGGTGGCTGATATCGATACAACGCGCCTGAATGAATACGAGCATGCACAACAAGGGATGGCGCGCGTCGATTCGATATCGCGAGAATGAAAAAAACAAGAAGACTAGAGAGTTCAGAATAAAAAATCACGGAATTGAAATATAGAAAGTGGTGCACATATTTATAGCCAATTCTTGTTGATCACAGCCATACATTTGTCAAATGACGAATTGAGATTTACAGCCTGTATTTATCCACCAATCAGAGTGAGACAAATTTGTACCTACACCGGAATACATTAACTAGTCTATCACTACATTCAACGAATCATCATTAGCCTTGACCCTAGAATTTGTACCTGCATCCAAAAACATTAAATAGAAAATCACTGGCCTCCTAAAATAATCATTAAAGAAATTATAAACAAATGATTAATGGATATCATTAAAAAACGTGTACGAGAAGAATTATTACAATATCTCGTCCTATTTAAGTACCGTAAAGACAAAAAAATTTCTTTTGAGATAACATTCATTCAGAACATTTTCATACATCTTTCATTATGCGTTCCAGTATGATTTTTCTGCATATGGGATATCGGATCCGCGCCCCTGGCAGACGATGTATTTGCTGCATTTGAACTGCGCGCGTCGAATCGCTATTCCAAGACCAAAATATTATTGAAATTTTTGAAACTATTGGACCCTATATGCATGATCAAAGCTTGATTCGGAAGACTCTTCATACTGGCCAAAGTTATGCAGAATTTATCGAATCAAGCTCTGATCATTCATATTCTGTCCAATATCGGATGAGCGTGCGAGAATACATACTCTGGTTTACAATTACTTTATATGCGCGTTCATTGGCTGATCCGCTACTTCACAGTAATGGCACAGACCAAGTAGACAGCACGAGGGCATTCAGGTGGAATACCGATTTCAGGTGTGGGTCAGGGAAATCCACAACCACCACCTCGTCCACCACCACCTCCTCCTAGGCCAAGGGGCAGAAGAAGAGATCCACCTTGACTCAAAGATATTCGGAAATTTTAGAAGACAAATAATCTTCTGATTCCAAAATCTCACATACAAAGGTCCATCAGAGACGTTACAAGAAGTCTATCTGCAGATGTGAGATGGACTGTAACGGCAATTGAGGCGTTGCACACAGCATATGAGGATTTTCAGGTGAAATTTTTTTCAGATACTGTTGTTGCAGCTGTCCATGCCAAGAGAGTGACCATCATGCCCAAGGATTTCAACATTGTGTTCAGGCTTTGGGACATATATGACAAGTTTGCTAAATACTTTAGAACTGATCCCTCCTCTCCTCCAAAAAAAGATTCAGAAAGGAAAAAACAAAAGCAATCTCAACCAACCCGACTTGTTATTCGTATACAGAGCGGGAGTGTTTCAAAGAAGAGGAGGTCTCTTGACCCTCCATCTAAAGTGAGGGATTTTTCCAAGCCATCTCCTCTGAATACTCTTCTTTCTTCTAGGCATTCTCCTCCTAATTCTCCTCCTAAGTCTCCTTCTTCTCCCACTCCATCTTTAACTTCTCCTGTTAAATCTTCCTCTCCTAATAATTCTCCACCTCCTAAATCTCCTCCTCCTCCTAAACCCGTAAATATTAGTTCCCCTCCTCCTGTTCTTGGAAGCAATTTAGATGATTTTGTTAGTGTAAAGGTAGATTCAATTTTGAATGACAATTCTTTATGGGATTTATCAGTATTACTTCCGTCACCCCCTACACTTGCATTTGTAAATACTCCTCAGTATGTACAGTATGACCAATTGTTAAACACGTCTCTTAAAGGTTTAGGTCCTCGATACAGTTTTAGGATGACCAATGCTAGTCTCCCCCTTTGTAGTTTAGATACTGGTGAATTAGAAAGTAGGGATAAAATGCTAGGGGATAATGTAGAAGGTGGGGCAATTCAATACTGGATGGAGTTCTTCCAGACTCCATTGTTTATAGATGTTGCATTGTTTTCCCTTCAATTCATGGCTGAATTTGATTTCCCTGATTTCAAAAGTCTGCACCATGATATGCTCCAATACGTCAAACTGGGGACTCCAATTCTCGTGCTGCCATACATAACAAAGTAAGTGTCTTTTTTTTCAGATTCTATTTTATTGAATTTTTCATATGAATTTTGATTTTACATTAATTCTCATAAATTTATTTTTTTCTGATTTCAGTGATCATTTGGAGCTTATATGTGTTGTCCTTGTACGTCAATGATGAGGGGGTGTGTAATCCAGTTTGTTTAAAGATGAACTCTATTACACACAGACACACACACACACACACACACACACACACACACACAAAATTGCCAAGACCCATATACAAAAAATATTGGAACTCTTTTCAGTACCAAATGCAAAAGCATATTCAAAGCTAAAAATGGTTGATGCAAAGGTATAAATTTTTCAATATCGGTTCGATGCGCCCTTGTGGTTATTGATTGGATTATTATCATAATGTGTGCGCTGATCCGATATATATCGTATGCAATGCCAAACACTTTTTTAATTAGCTTGTATTACAAGATCGACTTCCAAATCTTCGAATAATTACTTTTAATTGTGTTTTTACTTTTTTTCATATTCAAATTCCTATTAACTGATCTTTGATTAATTACATTTAACTGTGTGTATGTTTTTTTTTTTCAGTTTAAATGCCCGAAGGTCTCCCCAATGGAGATAATGCACTTCAAGCAGGAGACCATAAAGCTTGTGATCAAAAATTCATATCCAGTTGCAGTGGCCAAGTGTTCTCCACCCAAGCTACTTCCAACTGGAGAAATGGATTTAGAGATCATAGATAGTTGATATTGACTAAATATTCGTCTCACTTGATGTGGATGAGACACATGTACAGAAAATTTTAATAGAAATATATTTACAGTTTTTCTATGGTTGTTCTTACTTGTTTTTTTTTCTTGTTATTAATTCAGGTTATGATTCATTCATCATCAATTTCTACAGTTTTTCGACATGTTTGTTTTTCATAGCCTTGGTCTGCCTTGCCTTTACCATGGATTTTTTTTGGATAAGTTTAGAAAGATAATCTGATGGAACCTTTGCCACAACCAATTCAAATATGCGACAAACTTAGATTTGTTACACCAAAGCTTTCATCAGTTCATCTTTTGAACATATCCAAATATGCCAAGACAAGGACAATACAGACCAAGGCAATGAAGACCAAAACTACAACCGATATATACGAGACATCAACAAGGACAAGCGTCGACTGTAGTGACCACTGGAGTTCAAGTGACTGAAGATCTCCCCAATGGAGATAGTGCATTTCCTATAGGAGACAATGAATCTTGCTATCAAAAACTCATATTATCCAGTTGCAATTACATTGTGTTTTGTACCATGGAAATGGAGATCATAGAAATGAAAGAGCCTCATAGAAAAAGTGGTTCATATATTTTCAAAAATGATGTATACAAAAAATTGTATTACATAATACAAAATTCCATAGTTCATAATCTATGGATCTTCAATTTCGATGGATGTTCCAATGTCTTTGCATTTTATATGTTCTTCCTGCCTTACTCTTACCTGCACAAGAGAAATTGTTTTAGTTATATATTTTATGAAACTGATTCACTTATAAATAGAAAAACAAGAAATATTTTTATATGGCATAACGTACCTTTACACCATTCAATCGAAATTGATAGTACTGAGGTAGATCAATTTGCAACGTGTCTAGTTCTGATCGAATGTGATTGAGACACTAATCTTCCTCGACCTCAACCATTGCAAGAATGTTGTCATTTCTTTTCACTGTTATCTGAAGTTGCTCTTAAGGGTTTATACCAAAATCTTGATCAAGTGGCTTCCAAACATTTTTGCATTTAATCCATCTTCTATAATACAACAGCAAAGTGAGCATTTGTTTTTCGATGTGATATCTAAATGTCATGGATGAGTAACATACTCTGCACTCAACTTGCTGATTTTGTTTTGTATCCCAACCATCATCCAACAACTCGGCAATTATATTAGCACTCAAGTCCTTACAAATGAACATTGTTTTCGTTCTCCGAACATTGCATTTGGAAAAAAAATTAACAGAAATAGTAAAAGGTAGATACTAACTTAAAATATTATTCTTTGATCCAGTGCTACATTTTAATATACTCTGAATATCAATATATAGCCTAGATCAAAAACTTTCTGAAATTGCTGCATCAGGAGAAATCCATTTCTCACTCAATAAATCTGGTAGAGGATATGGCTCTAATCTACCAACTAAGGGACCAAAAGTGCTAGCACCCCCTCCTTGCAGCCGTATCTCTGAGAGCCTGAAAAACTCTCATCGGTTGGGGAGCACGGGGCAATAGAGAAGGCCATCAGGGTTGGAAGGGGCAAATCCTCTGTTGCTCACGTAGGGCCGAACCGCCATTAGAGGTGGGGCCCCTTGACTCTTTTAGGACGTTTTGGCTGGACCAACCCCCTGTCAAAATAGGCCCTAACATGTGATTATAAAAAAAAACTCCTGACTCTAAAAGTGATTTTGGATAATGACCTTTATATTGTAAAATACCAATATCTGAATGTATGACATCGATTATTCCTGCAATCGATTGAACTGATTGCCATTCAATGAAATTTGATGGATACAAATCTACAAAACTGACAAAAATATCTCATGAAAAATATGATTTAAAGAAAATGCTAAATCTAAAGAAATTGAATCTGAAAACTTACAATTGCATTTTCTTCTATCATTTGATTTCAGATCATGAATGTTGAGCTCATTGTGAATATAAGCATGCTGAACTAAAACTTTCGTGATAGATTGACTGGCAGGTGATACTTTAAAATCCATTATCCTGCCTTTCCAAGAGCTTCTATATATGTTATCCAATCTTTTTTTTTTTCGAAATGAGCCTTTTGTAGAGGGATGCATCAAGATCCATTGATAATTTCAATATATTCTTGGTATCCATTGATCTTCTGCATATTTTTCATTGCAAATATTGATTACATCAATGGTTCCTCTTGGTCTCCGATTATGTGTAGCCATTCGTCGAAAATACGAGTATGCAGGCTGAGATCGGAGAGAATGTAGAGATTGCGAGGTAAACCTAAGAATGACAAGAAAATGAGAGATAGGATGAAGAAATGGAGAGGTATACCTATGAATGACAAGAAGTTCCTTAACTACAAGGATTAGTTAACCACAGTTTATGACTATTGACGTCAAATCAGCCTCAAGTGAACAATGACGGGCAACATAAGAGTTTTCGAGCAGTAAATGTGGTCCAATCACAATTGTTTGTTCTGCCCGGGGGGATATTTGAAAATCACGAAAATTTGGCGGGAAAGTTAAATACAATTTTCGTCCGTCAACCACTGTTACAGTTCATCACAGATGGACACCATTCATTGGGACACATAAGCGTTGAAAGCGTGCGAAGTCAAAAACAACATCTTGACAAAGGGCCCATTTTGAGATCTAATATCCCCTAATGTGAACTAAGACTCTTGAATCCATATTGTTAGCAAAAATCACTATATCATATAAGAATGTCTTGATGTCATGGAATTATTTAAAATAATAAAGCACAAATGTATTTTTACTCAACATTTAACTCAACTGCATGCAAAGCTACGTGTACAAGATAACATGTGCAATAAGTCTTTTTTCTCAAACTGAGCTTGATGAATACACATACTATGATTCATGTCACACGTAAAAAAATGTAGTACATGTGCTTGCATGCAAGATAAGATTTTCCAGTCTCTGAGACAACCTTGGGTCGGAGGTACTGTTGTTAGCCACCACTTCATCTACTAATCTGTTTGTTTCCATGAGTGCGAAGTGAGATGAACCTGCTCTTACAGCATGATTGTGAAAATCTTGATGTATCATGACCCTACTAAATTGAGAGTTGCTAGCCATGCAATAGTATACATTTACTGCACATGCTTGTATGCAAATAGGTTCTTTCTTGCAATAAAAACACTTTAATATCCATTAGTGGACACTCCCAATGCTGGTCTACTTTTCAGCTCACTAGTCCAAACATTGTGCTTTTGGTGCACCAAACAATCCGAATGATCCTTGAAGTTCATTCACACACTCAAAAATACCACCACATTAAGTTTTTCTTATAGTGCCTGGAAAACTAGCATGTGTTGTCACTGGTTTTGTCCAGTAATGACCGTTATAAATTGCTCCATCCCAGTCATGGGAGATTTGTTGCTTGCATGACATGTAGGCAATTCAAATGCAATATTTCCATTGTATTTTGCAAGAAGCTCATCTACTTTCTGTACCATATTGCATTGCTTCAGTAATTTCCAAGGAAGACTAATGTGAGAATTATTTTGCATAATTACATCGATGGTACTATTCTCAATGTTTTCGGGTTTTTTGTCATTTGTGTCCTCAGTGTTACACAAATCAATAAAAACTGGTACTGTCTAGGATGTAGTAGCTCAATGAACCAAAACCTTGCATAGGTTACAATGGGACTAGGTCATATGGAGTGCCTTGAGTTGCCACCATTGCAAACAATTCAGGTTTTGTGCATGGACAATCCATGCATTTTGCCAAGATTGTTGTTTCCAAGACGACACGACCACACCAGAGTTTGTAAGCTCAAGGCATTCCTCTCCAATACAATGGCAATAAACAACAAAGTCTGTCCCTGAAGCTGTTGGATTTTTCTCCTACTAATCGACTAATTGACATTTTAATCTTCGTCCAACTTTTATCCAGACCTGCAGATTTCTTCGTGTTTTTACACAGTCTGCATAACTACTCAGAAACAATTTACAGTGTCGGCATTTTTGAGTTTTTCGCATTCGGGATTTTCTCTCTCTCCGGTTTTTTCACAAAATGCTAGATGCCTCAAATATTAAGAAAACAATTTATTGTTCGTCTTAAAGGTTACAGACTTGCTCTAACCGTTTAGCAAGTAAATTTTCGGGAACTATTTGGATGGATGCCAACACATCACAGCCAACTGGATGACGCATTTGACAACCTAATTAGTTGTCCTACTATTGGACGTTGCTGCATTTGCTTAGTATAAATAGCTGCTCATATTTCTACATTTTATAGCATTGATACGATCAAGAGATCAGCAAATATTGAATAATTAGCTCTCTCTCTCAAGTCTGCGAGCTTGGGCACTCTTGAGCATTCTAGCTCACTTCTTTAGAGTTGATTAGATATTGTTATTACACTCATTGCTTATTAGCATTGCGCTTAATTTAGACATTTATTTAGTCGCTCATAGATAGCTTAGAGTATGCGGCTTCGATCCGCAAACTTATTGCACTCATTTTCATTTGTTTCGTTTCATACTAAATCAATACTATCTTTTTATTGCGTTCGTTTTTGTCTCAAAATGTATGCATTTCTGTAATTCTTTGCGACAGATTATATGTCTGATGCTTTAATGTTTGGCTACGTAATCATTGTAGTACTAATGATCTCAAAGTTAGTTACTATAAGATCGAACGTAATTTTTATCCTTATTGTTTTGTTCGAAATTGATAGGCATAGTCATGCATAGAGAAAGAGAAAGACAATTTATTCCGCTGCGTACGATAAGTTTTCTTTCTTGTCGTTCAAATTCTTTTTATTCGATTCCATTCGACCTATCTTTTCACCACCACTTTCCAACATGGTATCAGAGCGTTGATTCTTCAAGGCCTAATACTATATCAGAGCACAAGCTCTTATACTTGATATCTTTCGTGCTATCAAATTATTCTTCAGTTCAAATCAATTTGTTTCGGTATCAGAGAATTGATTTTCACAACACGTTATCTCTCTTAACATCTATAGAAACTAAAGTTCTATATGAATTCTCAAAGTAAAGTCGGTCTTATCGCAAACAAACTGAATGGATCCAATTATCATTTATAGAAGTTTAAGATGAAGACCTTGCCAATCGCCAACGAGTTATGGGATGTTGTTACAAGTATGGAAGTGAAACTTGAAGATGACATAGAAGACTCGAAATGGAAATCGATGGATGGTAAAACTTTCGCACTTATTATCCTCAATATATCAGATACTTAGCTTGGCCACGTAGCTGAAGCCAAAACTTCAAAAGAAGTTTGGGACAACCTAAGCTCACTATATGATGTGAGAGACGTAACTACCAAGTTGCATCTTCGAAGAAAATTCTTCACACTCAAAAGGTCAAATAATGAGTCTCTTCATAATCATATTAACCAATTTAAGAATCTCTTGCAACAGATGGCCACTGTCAGATCAGTCATAACAATCAAGACTCAATTATGACATTGCTTTCAAGTCTGCCCTCTAAATATGAGAACTGGGTGATGATCATCGCGACACACTCAGATTTAACTCTTACCAAAGTTATCACTATGTTGCTACAAGAAGATAATCGAAGAAGTCAAGACACTTCGTCTACCTCTTCATCTCATGCTCTATATGTCAATAAGGGCTCAAAACGACATAAGCAGAAAAGTTCCAAGTAGTCTACGTCGAATCAGAAATAGACTCAAGATCAAGAACAATCATCAAATCCATATTCGTCGAACAAGAAGATGTTTTGCATATATTGCAAGCGCAATAACCATGAGATTTAGGATTGCCAAATTCTCAAAGTGAAGAATGCAGCCAAGTAACCTGATATGTTCATCTTGGTGATGATAACTTGCACTATCAAAGGTGAAGGTACTATAAGATTAAGGTTTTAACATGATCAATTCAAACTATTGTCAAAAGTCTTGTATGTTCCTAAACTCTCTACAAATTTGTTATCAGTAAGTAGAATTACAGATTTAGGTCATAAGGTGGAGTTTGAGTCTGATCAATGCAGAATTATCAATAGGAATAATAAGATCCTTGCACTCGGTAAGAGGCATGGATACTTATATAGATTGGCACATTGTTATTCTGATTCTAGTCAAGCCTTGAAAACCTATGTTCTTGTTCAATAAAGCATGGCATCATCGCTTAGGACACTTGAATTATGCATCTGTTTCAAACATGTCTAGACAATCTCTAGCACTTGATCTCGACTATCCTTTTGGCAAAGTCGATCTCCCTATGTGCCATAGCTGCATCCTTCAAAAGCAGACTAGGATTCCTTTTAGATCGAGTCATAGGCATGCAACAAAAGGTCTATTAGATGTTGTTCATTGAGATATATGTGGACCTATGCAAACTCCATCATTACTAGATGCAAAGTATTTCATTACCTTTATTGACAAGAAAAGAAGATATGGATAAGGAATATTCATCTCTTACGAAGAACCAGACATGGACGATTGTCGAATTACCTGCTAGCAGAAACGTAGTTGATTGCAAATGGATTTTCAAAGTCAAGTACACAGCGGATGGAAGCATCGACAGAAGAAAAGCTTGACTTGTCACCAAAGGATTTTTTGAAGTATAAAATGTCAATTACACTGAGACCTTCAGTTGAGTAGTCAAACATTCTTCTATTCAACTTTTATTATCGTTTGCTACTGCAGCAGATTTGGAAATACATCAAATGGATGTAGAAACAACATATCTCAATGGAGTTATCGAGCCCCTATCGCCGAATCACTTGCGTCAGTTCACACGATGTAAGGTAAATCAGGATTCGTGATATGTAAAATAGGAGCTGAAGCAACCATTTGCTTGAGTTTCTCAAAGCATTGGCTCAATTCATCATTCCACTCAATAGGCTTGCTAGGTTGACCTCTCTTTTTCCCTCACCTCTTCAAAGCATGAAGCTCTGATACCATGTGAAGTTTTTAGCACGTGTGAACTTCACCACACCTTACAGGATCTTACTGAGGTGTTGTGATTGCACAAGATTGATCAAAGAACAGATTACTTGAAAAATCTAAGGCAAGAGCACAATGGCATACATCAGACTGAAAAAAAACTAACTTCTCACTATGAGAAATGAATGTCAGAAATAATTCTAAGTGCTCAATATGAGAAAAACAGGCTGCTCTCGAGTAGAGAGAGAAAATTAACACTAGAAAACTCGGACAGAGAGAGAATGAGTCTAAAACACCAAAATCTCAATATTCACAATATGGCAAAACATGCCAACATTTTCCTACATCAAAGTGGCTCGAGTTCCTACAATGGAGTTGCATGGAAAGTCCACTTAACTGAGTTATCTCAACTACCAAAGATCCACATGTGTAACTGCATGCATGGATATTGCATGCATTGCATGTCACCTCTCAAAAGTGCCTAGACATGTGTAGATCATAAAAACCACTTTTCATGTTGCATGCACTGATTGCATGTGGCTTGCATGCACACTGAATGACATTGCATGTAAACTGAACTTTTGCATGACATCAAATTTGAATCTACCTAACTCAAACTCGACCTATTCTAGCAGGCTATGTGCTCAATTCACATACCTTTATGTACAATAAAGTCTACAAATGGAAATAACATGGTCATGGCCCCAAAACTCGAAATAGGAAGATATTATTCTACTAATCTTCACAAGAGTGACCTGCACGATATTGCCATATTTGTAATATGAGAACCATTATACAGCCGAATGCGCTACAATCTCAGGAACCAAGCAGCCCGCGACCAGCTCCACACCCTACTCCATTGGCACAACATCAAGGTGCCCTACCCCAACCGCTGCCTAGATTGGTGTTACCACCCATTCCCCCCAAAACCCAAGGTTTAGTAGTACGAAATCCACAACCAGCTGCAGAGCAGTTGAAAATGGTCGAAGTGACCTAAGAACCCTACCATCCCCAGAGAGAAGCACATGGCTCTGTTCCAGTGCATTTGATAGATGGCGCGAATGGAGATTTAATACCAATCTATGCCAATCAGCTCAAAGGTACAGGATTTAGAGCTCCCATCAACTGTTATGAATGTGGAGAAAACCATAGAATCGTCGAGTGCGCTAACAAGCCAGAAGACAACTTTGTGTCTCTTTGTCGAGATTGCGGGTATTGACACCCATATCTCACGTGTCCAAATAGCTAGGAGAAGCAAGGAGATGTCTCTACCCCTCTGCATTTGATGAGTGTGGTAGGAGAGGCATCTACGATGCCGGTATTCATCCAGATGAGAGCCCAGAAGAGAAAAGGAAAAGAGCATCCAAGTCTGCTACCACTGGTCCTGCTAGTGGATATTCAGGTTCTTTATACGTAGGTGAGTACCCCAACCCCACAGTTGAGCAAGGTAACTTTAGGAGAATGAATGAGTGGCTGAAAGAAGCCCAGGCCATAGATCAGGCTAGAGAAGCTGCCCGAGAGCAAGACCTATGTCAGCCCAAGGGAGATAATGACAATCGGCCCGCAGCTTCCCCTCGCTCTCTAGTGAATCCTAGGTTACTGCAGTTCATCCGTGAGACCGAACAAAATGCAAACGAGCATTCTGGTTTTGAAGTTCCTTTCTATAGCAAGGAAGAGAAAAAAGACCACACCGCTGTCCTAGTCGATCTGTTGAGAAGTGATGTTAGAATGCCCTTATGCACCTTACTCAAAACGCATCCGACCATCTTGGAAGGATTGAAGACTTATATAGATGGACCAGGCTGTTATGGCCATATTCAGTGATGGACATGTAATAGTCCTAATATGGTAGACCGGCCCTCCAGTGTTCGAGATTATTAGTTACGCCTAGATTTGATTTCACATCGAAGCCTGTTGGTGACTAATGACCTTGAGAGGACCCAGACACTCTAATTGAGACATATGGAGTAGTGCATGTACGTGTGACTGATATAGACATGAGGTATGCATGAAGAGCTGTGATCTATTTATAGTTGACCTGCATGGGGATTGCATGAGTTCATGCACAAGATCCTACTCTCTATATATTGAGGCAGTGAGTTTCTCGTTGACGATTTTGGTCTAGGTTATCAGTTGGGCTCTTCTCCTCTTGCTATCACATGGCATGGCTTGGGGGCTAGATCCAAGAGGATTCTCCAGGAGGGATCTACGATTGGTTGGGTGGTTTTGCTCCATAGTCTCTCTTGTGTTTTCCTATCCTCATCTTAGGGATTTTGCCTAGTGGTCTTTACATTGGTATCAAAGCCCGACTAAGATGTGGTCTTGGATAGGATGAGGCAAGTTCTAAATCGAATTGGAAGATGGAAGCATGTGGAATTACATCCCGGTTGTGAGTGTTGTTTTCTCAAGGGAGTTTGATGTTGGATTCACTAGTTTCGGATGGTGCATGCTTGTCAAATATGGTGGTAGAGTGCAATTCTACACATGCTATTTTGATTTAAAATGCTAAGATTTATGTGAATTCATTATTAATTTCATGTTTTATGAGAAATCTTTCCATTGATGTAGAATGATCTGCTATGGTAGATTCAACTGCAAATTTCATTGATGAATTCTGTTGCACTTAAGGATGGGGATATATGCATTTGTTATAATGGTTTGAATCTGGTTTTGACTTTTGTTCAACAATAAATGATTTATTAGAAGCATGCTGAGGATTAGAAGTTTTCTTTCTTCTACGTAAATCCTCCTGTGAATCTGCATGTGGAACATCAGTTGAAATTGTACTATCCTAATTCTTTAGTGTGGAATGGAATGAAATTTATAACTGTGTGTGTGCAGTGAATCACCTCCCTAAAACTTGTTTGCTCTTTGGTAATAAGAATGATTTTTTATTTTCTACTTCAGAATGACACCTGTATTTTACGGGCAAGCAGAAATAAAAATTTTAAATTATTTGGAGTAGGCAAACCCTTGAAGCAAAAGCTTTTGGTTGAAAAAACTTGTGAAGTTGGGAAGAGGACTCGTTGATTCATCGGAAGGTAACCATGTTGGCCAGAGTTGTTTCTTGCTATCCTTCTTAAACTCGTGTCTTTGTCATAAGGTCACAGATGGTTGATTCCGAAATGAATCCTCTGGTGGTCTGTCTACAGGCGTTAGACAGTGTTGTAAGACAGGATGATGGAGGCATCTGGAAGTGGCTTTCCAACAGCATAAGGGCAGGCCATCCTCAAGCTGATCCTAGGAGCCTGCAGTTTCAAGAATGACGGCTGAGGTGTGAACAATGTTGTTTGATCCGGAGAGCAAAGAGATCGCTAACAAACTAAATAATTAGTTTTGAAAGCGCTGGCATAACCTCTTCTGGATCTGGCTTGATTCCCTGTAGAAAGGACATTTGTTACATTCATCACCTGGCTTGTTGGAGAAGCTCGTTGATGCTTGGTGTAGGCGCGATCCAGAGTTAGCATTCGGCTGGGACAGCGAGTTCGTTGAATCTGCTGGAAGGCTATGGCAATCGCGATATTGAATGATCCCTGAGCCTGCGGTCCTATTTTGATCTCTCTCTCTCTCTCTCTCTCTCTCTCTCTCTCTCTCTCTCTCAACTGACATTCTTTGCACTTCAACTAGTTGCATAGATTTCTTTTGTGCAATCTTTTGTGTGCAATGGTGGAACTTTCCAGTGGGGATAGAGGAGATCTCTGGTGATTGTTTAGAAGAGGTTTGGGGGTTTTGAGTGGCGATAGAGGAGATCTCTAGTGATTGTTTTTAATAATCTGAAACTAGAAGAGGTTTGGGGGTTTTGAGCTGTAAGATATTCATGAATATGGGAAGTAGTGGTAAAGATTAAATAAGGTTCACTGATTGGCTACCAAGGACCATTTTGTTATGTATTGGATTAGTGGAAGTCTGTATAAGTCAGCCTAATTTGGTTTGTACACTAAGATCTGAAATTGGTTGATTGGATGAAAAAATTTTGTGGATAAAAGTATGATGGTTGGAAAACTTGTGATGTGGAATTATTCACTTTAGATATTTCCCAGATATGTTATTTACTCATGAGAAATAGAGTTCTTTTGTAGCTGAGTTAAAAGATTTTCAGTGATATATGGAGTAACATATGCAGATTTTAGAGGAATCTGCCAGAAAAGGACATATGTGTTTATGTATTGGGTCATAGTGAGATTATTTTCATATGTGCACGATTAATCTTGTTTGGATCTACTATATATTCATGGTTACTAAGATTATCTGGTGCACTTAACCTAGTCGTTGAACATAGAAATATGATCAAGTATTGTGTCTGACAATTACTTGTAGAGTTAACAGATTTGTTTTGATAGATCTACTGGTTAACTTATTAAAAATGATTTGGATATGGACCTAAATGTGGTGTTATACTAGTATAATTGAATTCTTTATCTAGACATTTAAGATTTCTAAATCATGAGCAATTAACTTGAGTAGTTGATTTACTCCTGTGGAAGTTAATTGGTAAAACGGACAATGTAAAGAGAATTTACCGGAAACTATTTGTTTTATGTGTATTGCTTGTAAGACACATAATTTATGAGTCATTTGGATTCATCATTGACTTCAACAACCAAAGAGCTCCTATGGCTAAGAAGACTCTTGATGGAACTAAATGTGCTAGAGGCCAAGGAGATCCCTTACATATTTTGTGACAATCAAGCTTCTCAACAAATTGCTTCAAATCCTATCTTCCATGCTAGAACAAAGCATATTGAGATAGCTCACCACTTTGCGAGGGAGAAGGTACAATCCAAGGAAGTGCAACTACATCATGTACCATCATCCGAATGCATAGCTGATATCTTGACCAAACCATTGTCCAAAGATCCATTTTTAAAGTTAAGATATGCTCTTGGAATTGTAGATAGATGTACACTAGATTTGCCAAGTTAGAAGTGAGGAGGAGTGTTGAAAATTGTCACTTCTCACTTGACATTGGTTCATGTAAATATTGATCAAACATTAGAATATGTTGATGATCTAATTTCACACGTGTGGAGCCTGTTACCATGTGTGATAGGATGTACTTTTCATGTTTGTATATATCCAGATTGATTTTGTATCATTCTAGTTAGTGTGAACATGAAATAACTATCCTAATAGGACAAATTATGCCACTAAATGGGTTGGATCTTGGGCAACAAAGGACACCAACACGAAAATTGTAGTGCATTTTCTTTACAAAAATAATATTACATGTTTTGGTCACACACTTCTTAAATGTCGTCATTGATAATTTGCTACGCCATTATCTTGTAGTTCACCCAAAGAGTACACCGTACTATCCTAGGTGTAATGGCCAGGTCGAGTCCACTAACAAGACGATCTGTAAGATATTGACAAATATAGTAGAGACAAGTTGTTCCGATTGGGAAACAAAACTCTTCTCAGCTATCTGAGCTTACCTCACTACTCCAAAGAAAGCCACAGGGTGGGTTACCCCATTCCATCTCGTGTATGGTCAAGAGGTGGTAATGCATGTCGAGTTCTTAGTACCTTCTCTAAGAGTCATGGAACCCTTCTCTACAAATCTCTGTGAGAAATCTACAATTGAGCAACAAGTAAAAACTAGGCTATTTATGTGAACCCGGTTATGCGAAACAAGACTCATATCCTACCGTGCACAACTAGTTAACAAAAGACATCAAAAGGCCTGGCATGACCGTCACTTACGCAACAAGGATTTACACTTAGGTGACCCAGGTGCTACTTTATACATCAAAGAAGCACCCCGAAAAATTGAAATTCCGAAGTGAGGGACCGTATCTTATCAATAAGATCTTTTCTCATGGTGTTGTCCAGTAGCAAATACTTGACGGAATACTCCTGGACACTGTCGTCTATGGCGGTATTATGCAGAATTGTTTTTTGTTGACCCCATTTAGCTCTAATTCCCTAGTATATATTTTACATTTTTTTTTCTTGCTTTGTTATTGTCTTTTTGCATGCCTATTTTTGTATCCTTTTCTTGTTTTATTATTCATGCCTGTATTTATTTACTTTATGTGCATCTTCTTTTTCTATAAATGCCCATTTGTCATGCGTGTTCTAGGTCAAAAATGATAGACTACATCACAAGCACAAAATTTATCACACTTTAGACCTACCTCATTTCTGTATGAATGATATTTTAGTATTTTAATTATAGTATACATCTAGTCATTGGGATACTTCTTTTCAATGAGAACTTCTAATTTGAACTACAGTCATATTTTTTCTCATGGAATTCTCCACTTACATCACAAAGATCCATTCCTCAATGGAGACTTTCAGTAGATCTCAACCGGAGACTTTCAGTCAGATCTCGATTGGAGGTTTTCACTCAGATCTCAACCAGAGACTTTCAGTTAGATCTCATCCGAAGACTTTCAGTCAGATCTTGACCGACGATTTTCACTCAGATCTCGACCGGAGGCTTTCAGTCCGATCTCAACTAGAGGCTTTCAGTTAGATCTCAACCAGAGACTTTCAGTCAGATGTCGACCAACGATTTTTACTCAGATCTTGACCGGAGGCTTTCAGTCAGATCGACCGGAGGCTTTTAGTCATATCTCGACCGAAGGTTTCCACTCAGATCTCGACCGGAGACTTTCATTCAGCTCTCAACCGGAGACTTTCAGTCAACTCTCAACCGAAGGCCTTCAGTCAGATCTCAACCGAAGGCTTTCAGTCAGCTCTCAATCGGAGGCATTCAGTTAGATCTCAATCGGAGGCTTTCAGTCAAATCTCAATCGGAGGTTCCAACTCAAAACTCGACCGAAAATTTCCACTCAAATCTCAACCGGATTGCATCCAATTTCCTTCGTTTCTCATCAAGAATATGAGCATAAGCATCCCAACCAAATACTCTCAAATGAGAAATATCAGGTTTCTTTCTAGTAAACACTTCATGAGGTGTCTTACCTTCCACAGATTTCGTAGGACACCGATTTAGGATGTGTGTAGCTGTGCTGCAAGCTTCTGTCCAAAAGGTGTTTGGCATACCCTTGCTTTTGGGCATTGCCCTGCTCATTTCAACAATGGATCTATTCTTTCGCTCTGCAACTCCATTTTGCTGCGGTGAATAAGGTGTTGTAGTCTGCATTCTTGAACTTTACAAAGACATCATACACTTCATCGTTGCTCTTTAGTAGATAGATCCAACAAAATCTACTAAAATTATCAATAAAAGTTACATACATCTTAGCTCCACTATTGCAAGTTGTAGTAATTCCATGAATATCTAAATGTACAACTTGAAAAGGCTTTGTAGATCTAGAATGAGGTAGTTAATGTGACTTTGACAAAGCACAAGACTCACAAACCTGATTGATGCTGCTTAAGAATTTTGGAAGGCCAATCACAAGTTGCTTCTTACCCATTACCTCCAATGACTTGAAGTTGAGGTGTCCCATCCTTTTATGCCAAACCTTCTATACAGGTATTTGCTCACTTGTCACAAATCCAACTTGGTTAGCAATAACACAAGCATCTAGTTTGAACAGAATGTTTTGATATTCTAAGAATAGTTGTACCAAGAAGTCTTATTTTCTGCAAGAAATTGGAATGGAATTTCTTCAGCTTTCGGATTTGATTTCTAAATTAAATTAATATCACCCACTGTTTCATGTAATTGGGATTACATGAAGGTGATGAATTTTTTTGGATAAGATCAATCCATTCGTAAGATTTATAGCTTAGTGTATCTTTTAGAATTTGAGTTAGTATTCATGAGTAGAGACAAGCAATTGAAGAATTGTTGCATCTCTGATTACTTATTTAGATGGAAAGATCAGACTAAGAATGATGGTTCATGGGTAAGACTCATTGAAGCTTAAAAAATAGTTTCATGTTTTATTTTTCTCGTTTTGAGGACAGAACATGTTTAAGGAAGGAAGAATGTTACGGCAATATTCAATTATGGACATGGAATAGTCCTAATATGGTAGACCGGCCCTCCAGTGTTCGAGATTATTGGTCATGCCTAGATTTAATTCCACATTGAGGCCTGTTGGTGACTAATGACCTTGAGAGGACCCAGACACTCATTTTTTATGATGAGCCTAGAGGCTACACATTAGGAAGCACTGCAAGGAGTCTGCAAATTGAAGTTCTTCAAGTATTCACCTTGGAAAAAGGTCGAGAATACTCGGACAAAGATTTTCTCCGTCGTGTAGATCCTGATTGTTTTAAAGCCATGCCAAAATTCCAAAGTGCTAGAAGATCTCATCGAAATAGCAGAATCCCACAAGACAATATTGTTGTAGGCCGAATGGATACGGTAACAGACGGATCCATGACTAGTGTTCCAATAACCATCAATAATCTCTTGCGAGAATGCATAGATTGGGACCTAGCCAATGATGAAGCTCTTTATAAACTTGAAATCTCATTATGGGACAGTAGCATAAAGATGGTGAAAGATCTGACACCTGATCCAAGATCAGAATCACCAGTGAACGCCAAGGGAAAAGAGCCAATTACTTCGGATTTCTCACCTAGAAAATCTCCGAAGGAAAAAGCTCCCATCAACTTCGCAGATATGGGTATGAAACCATCCAAGAGCGTCAGAAAACTTGACAGTGCTCTGAAAAGATTGGGTATCGACAACCAGCGACCCACCAACCCGCTCCGTGAACATAAACCCCTATATAAGGCAAAAATCTCTAAGTGGAAAATGCCATTTTCTGGTCACGCATGACATAATGTTAGGCCATGTAGTTTTGAGGCATGGTATCGCCACTGATGTCGACAAGATCCGCATAATGCTTGGATTGCTGAACTGGGAACTGTACGTGAAGTGTACATCTTTATGGAGCATTGCAATTATTATCGAAGGTTTATCCTAAACTTTGCTAAGCTAGCCCATTTAATCTATCAGATGACTATCCAACTAGAATGAAAAGTTGAAGCCACTGAGGCTTTCTACAAACTCAAGAAGGCCTTAGTTGTTAGTCAGTAGTGTAGACTAGCTTAGATTAGCCTAGAGTAGATGGTTTAGATGAGTTAGGTTAGACTTAATTGTAGATCGACTTGATTAAATAAGGAAGTTGCCCCAGCCCCTCAACATAGGTAGGTGATTTTTGGAATAGATAGGAATTGGCTAGGTAGATTAGGAAGTATCGACGGAACCCTGTATATAAGAAATTTTGCCTTGTATAAACTACCGTACCCTTGTACAAATCCAGTGTGAAAATCTTAGCCCTACTCACCATCTCCCATTTTCCTTGTACAAATGCCCAGAGATACTCCGAACGGTTTGTGAAGAGCCATATTGCTACTTTGGGCAGTCACTTTCCTTGTCATTGTTGTCCTCTGTTGCACTTCAACATATCATCAAATCTGTCCAAAGAAATTTAAGCCAAAACGCAAGTTTGGCTCATTTTGAACGAAAATTGTTATTTTTAGTAAACAACAGGATGTTCTGATTAAAAAATCTCGTAAATCTAGTAGTCAATCAGGAAATGGATTATGCACAGTAGTGCAAGCACTGGTGATTTGGCATTGATTGGACCTTTGTCCAAAAATGGCAGTAGCGAGTTATAACTTTCCTATATATATGAGGGTGAGTTATCTCATTTTCACTTGATTACCCGTGCTCATTACTCACGCTATTACTCGTCGGTGCCCATTACTCGTGCTCATCTCTTTACTCACCCCCTTTGTATTTACTCGTGCCTTCTGTTTATTACTTGCCCTATTGATTACTCACCGACGCCACTTTACTCGTCCTATTGATTACCGACTCTCACAGTTTTCTCGCGGCGCCACATTACTTGCCCTCTGTCATTTACTTGCGCCTGTTATTACTCGTCCGCGGTACATAACTCGCCATCAGTACTTTACTCGCCCTCAGACTCTATCCATCACTATACCGGATTCCGCCAATGGCACCGAAATGCCATCTTTCGGGTGCTACTGCCCCACTTGGTCAGCGAGTCTGAGTCACTCGAAGCGCTGCCCCACCTGTTAGACCCAACCGTCCCTCAGCGTGTCTACGTCCTCGCACACCTCTACTTCACCATCCGTGTCCTAGCAGACCGGATCTATCTCTTCATCCTCCCCAACCTCATCCATGTCCCCTAGCCGAGAGGAGGGAGAGACATCTCTTCGATCTACCCGCCAACTTGCTGCTCGTGCCACGTGCACACCTTCGCGGTACACCATTCTACCTCTACTTACAGAGCAAGAGATTGTTGCTCTTCTCACCGACGACTGCCTCGTAGTCCTGACTGTCGTAGGCCTCTGCCAGGATCTCCTCACAAAATGCTCTTGCGCTATTGTTGGCCGGACAACAGTCGCCTACCTTCACCTCTTCTCCTACACCATCCACTAAAATACGCACTAGCCCAGCGCATGCCAGTCCCATAGTTTAGATTGTGTCCCCTGTACACAGCCCCATCTGCTCTTCCCCCATAGTTCAGATCGTGTCCCCTGTGCATAGCCCTATCCGCCTTGTAATTACTTCCCCTATCTTGACCGTCGTCACAAGTTCCATCGCCACTCTTGCCATTGTCATCTCATCCCCCCTCTCTGTCTCTATTCCAATTGTTTCGTCTCATGTTCGTCTCTACCATCATTGCTCCGATCCACCCCCCATTGTTCCACATGTCGCAGCCATCTCTATTACCACACCTCTTCCACTGCCCATCATAACTCTGCCGCCTTCTAAGACCTAGGATTCTCAAGCACTGGGTTGCTGGACCACCTTCATGGGCCTTTAGCAATAGTTCCACTAGATGCTCTCTGAAAGAGATATTGAGCAATCTCGCGGCCAATTGGTGGTCGGGCAAACGTTGTAGGCCTTGACTGATCAGGTCGTGCAGCTGAACCAAGAGAGAAAAAAGAAGAGGAAGGACATCAGTTGACAAGATAGTTGAAAAGAGCAGAGCAAGCAGCTCAATCTCACCAATGGCTCGTGGACACACTCCAAGCCCAAATCCTCCAAGAGAAGACCTCCCGACAAACTTATCAAATAGATCGCCAACACCTAGTCATGAAACAGACAATGCTGGAACAAGAACGCGAATCTCTCCGAGCCTCAGAGAGATCCCTCAAGGATTATGTCTGCCAATTGGAGCGTAATGTCTTGAAGGAACAAACAGAGAATCAACGGGCCCAGACCAACTTCAAGACTCAACAGGCGGCCCTGGAAATGAAAGTCCAACAAGTAGATTAGCAGGAGTAGGCCATCCAGACTACCCTAGATCAGATGATAGTTGTGGCAGAAGACGAAATGCCGGCCACTCAAAAGTTGTAGAGGAAGTGTGCCAAATATTATAAGGGCCACTCTGGCCGTGTGCTGCACACTTACCAGGATCAGAGAAAGCTTTATGATGTTGAGCTCCGAACGAAGGATACCGAGCTGGCAACTCTAGCGCCATGCTCCAATTAAGAATACTCAAAAAGCAGTTCAACGCCGTTCTAGAGTTTTTCACTGCTCTAGCCAGTAATTTCTTTTTTATTTTCCAATACTTGATTAGACTAGCTTTTTATTATTTCTCTCTGCCTCGGCTTCTCCCCTTTGTAATTCGGATCTCATTCATAATAATCAGCTTGCATCGGAGGCCAATAGAAATATATTTGTTTTTGTCGTCCTTACTGGCTTCATCCAGGTTAAGGATTTGGGCTATTTTTGCGATGTTTTTTGGAGTCCTCCATTCCGATTTGTAGCAGGCCTTTGTGCCATCATCAATCTTCTGCAAGATCGACGCTTATAATTGGTGCTAGATCATATGCATCAACCCCCCATCTTTGTTCCACCTCTGTTTATTCCTTCATTTTCACAACACCAGCAGGTACGGTATGCGCCAGAGTACTAGCCAACAGGATCGGAGAAGCCTTCCGATGCCCTCGCAAAGCATATTAAGCACTGCCAAACTACAACCACAGCACTTTTGGACGTCCTCTACCTCGCTTATAACAAGCTCAGAGCTCTATACCATGATTGTCACCAATATCATCCAGCCACGCTCATCGTCTGTTATAATGCGATCTTGGCTCACTATAATGCCATTGTCCAAGATCCATCCATCAGGCATCCCTGCCAGATTTATGACTTTTCATTTATCGAATCCACCTCCACCTTCACCTTCACCTTCGACTACCGCCTCCACCTTCACCTTTGAATCCGCCTCCACCTTCGACTACCACCAACTTCAGCTAACTTTTCTTCACTTCGACCTCAAAATTGATAGAGATCGCATCTTCGACCAAGATCTTCTATATGACTCTCAGGCAGATGCCACAACCACCTCTTAGATCGATCCTAACATGCCCAAACTCGAGATTGCATCGCCTCCTCGTGGCCTCTCACCATCTCACGCCATCTCACCACTTCGCGTCGGTTCTCCTACTCGTGCTTCTTCCCCACCACTCACCTCCTCTTCACACCCCAAATCTGATCTTCCATCAACTTCCACAGTTCTTTTTGTAGCCAAATATCCATATGTCACGACAAGAGGCGGCTATACACTACCAGAAAAGCTCGAAGACCTACTCAAAAAGAAGCCGACCGATATCCTTTTGCTCCTGCATCCTCAACCAGAGTGGAAGAAGGCGGCACTTTTATGCAATCTAGAGCTTATCAAAGCATATCTTATGGCTCTTGTGGTTCTATGGGCAGATCCAGCATACCACCCAATGCCCAAACGACGATCTTGGTCAGCCTTGCAGACTCCCAGTTACGGGGCCTACAACTGGCCAATCATAAAGTCAGAAAAGGGTTGGAGCATAGCCATCAATTTCCAAATAGCGCTCAACCGCTTTCTGACCGACACGGCTAATTCTCTAGATCCCATTGTACTAAAAGCCTATTACCATGTGGAGACCTGGTTTTTTGTCCTAGCCTTCATCCATAAGCTCATATAATAAACTATCTGATAAATGTTTGCATACAAGCATCGTTGGGGTTTTGTGTACATTGATACTTGAAAAGAAATCAACTAATATGTTCAAAGAAATAAACTACCTTAATCGGACTGTTTTTGATCCCGTGCTTATCTTTAACGAATTTTTTTACATCATTATACAGCTGGCAATGAAATAATTCTGAAACTGCAACATCTGGAGCAACTCATTCATCACTTCCAAAACTAGGTAATGGAATTGGGACTATTTGTCCAAATTTTCTTTTATATCATGAATGTACATAGATTCATAGAAAAAGATCCCACAATAATCAAGATCTTTGCAGTTCTACCTCTATATTGTAGCTGTCCAATATCAGTGTGTACTACATCCAACACACCTGCAAGAGATCCACTTGGCTCCTATTCATTTATATTAGATGCATATAAATCTGCAAGAGAAAAATGATCAGATTGGAAAGTTTAGTAATAGATGATATTGAATGACGAAAATCAAAGTATTGTAATATATCAATACTCACAATTGTTTTTTTTTTTTTGTAATCGTGACAGTTGAATCCTTGCAAATTTACCTTTGAATGCGTATATACATGTTGGACTAAAATTTCAGAAATAGATTTTTCTCCTGATGATATTTTAAAATCCAAAATTCCGACCTTCCAATAAGATCAAAATGATAGATTTGTCTTTTTGCTTTTTTGAAATGTTTTTTTTGATAATAAATGCATCAGAACCCAAGAGTTTTTTGAATATTTTCTTGGCACCCATAATCCATTGTCATCTTTCTCATTGAAGAGAAGCATAGAGTCAACTGAGGAGCATGGCTTCCTTGATGGCGCCATTCGTTATGTGCATGCAAAAATTTGAAACACTTAACTTTGAATTTGAAAATATATGTAGGCAAAAAGCCATGAATCTGAAAATATGTGTAAGCAAAAATTTAAACAATGAACTATTTGGTGCCATGAGTTAACTCTAGTTAACCCTGTAAACCATGATTTGACAATGCGTTTACATTCATGGTACATTGATTTTCTCATTTCATCTGTCATATTTGTTTTCAATATTTTTGGGCCTCTTCGGGCAGTGATGAGCTGGGAGGGCAAGCCTCAACACCCAATAGCATTTTCACATGCTGCCCGACGAAACAATAATATATTTAAAAAGTTTTTATTTCATTTATATCTGAAAAATGTTACATTATGTAGAAGCCTGATATCAAGATTTCTATTGGTCCACATGACTACAAAAATAAGAAAAAATATATATAAAAGCTTTTTTTTCAAAGGCCTTATCGGGCTCTAAGTTTCTCTAATGGCGACTGTTCATCAGCAATAAGCGCTGGCCTTCAACGCATTTATTCAAAGCAAACAATTAATCTAAACAAGTTGAATTAAGCATGTGTGTTGGTTGCTTAAAACAATCAGTAGGAAAAAAAATTCAGTGCTAGTGGTCCACGCTACCTATCTCAGAAATGATGGTAGTATGTCTTTACATAATCTGAAATACATAACCAACAAAAGAATGATGAATATTGTATGTAGTGCACATTCATACCTACAGGAGTGTTTGAAAAACGCGATAGATTTGTAGTAGTTGGGCACTATCAACAAGCATTCATGAACACCTTGAAAGCATAGCGAGAAAGAAGAAGAAGAGAGTCTTGTGTATAGAATGCTAATTTTCTTATATGTATGAGTTCTCACATGTGAGTACTGTTGTTGTACGGCTGTTGCATACATTGAAACAGTAAATTATCATACATAAGTGATTTTGACAAGTTCTTGTTGAGTAAATTATCATACATCTTCTATGTGTAGTAGATGCAAGAGTTTTACATTGTTAATGATGCTAGATGTGCTTTCGATTTTGGCCAAAGATCAAAGGGCATAATTAGGTCTTTGTGATCTGATTTTCTTCACATATGGGTCCTAGCCATCAAAATAGAATAAGCGAAACGGTTACCACGTTTGGACACTACTATCAAAGCTTGGAAAACAAATGATGGAGTTATAATGTTATTCATCTCGGAATTATCTTAAAAGTGCTATGAGTGTGATCAATTGGATCACTTCCCAGTTATATTTTAATGGTATAGATACAACACAACCCTTGTTTTACGTGTATTCAGTTTGTCAGAAGTCTTGCCTTACGAAGATTATCTAGCCCAGACTTTGTCCTGTTCCCTGATAATATTGATAATTCAACTGAAACTTCCATGAATGCAATAAAGACATCTTTTGACAATATTATACCAAACGATTTACACAAGAAAAAAGTCCTCCCATTTATATTATGTACATTCAAATCCCACAAAATTACATTCATATGGATCACAAATGCACATCACTGCTATTTCTCTAAATTAGCCACGTTCTTGACTAGAGCTCTTGGTATGTTGACTACTCTCCTCATGGAGGGAGCAGGCCTTAAGGCAAATACTTACCAGAGTATCCTTAATGTGAACACTGATCTTCTCTGGCAATGTGGTTCATCTTCTGAGTTTTACCTCAATGTGGTTCATCTTCTGAGCTTTACCTCAATGTTCCAACAAAAATTCATAATATATGGACTATTGGCATAGCTAAAAGATATGAGAACATTCCATTGAATGGACCCGATGGACTGAAAATAGTTATAAGAAAACTTGTAAGATTTGCCTTCAAGCATACTAATCTTAAAGCCATTGCCTATAAATGAAAACCTAGAGATGGATTATTCAAATGGACATGGAAGTTAAAAAAAGTCTAATGATTGGAAACTATTGATTATGAGAAATTATGTGAATGGAATGACTTCCTGATAGCCAATTGTATTGTTAGACTAGGCGACAAAACATGGAGACAATTTGTGGCTCTCCTATATGGTGTGACTGGTATCTAACTTATTATGAGATGCATTTTATAAAAAGACTTGCCAAGCTTGGAGCTCTCGAATATATAAAAAAAATTAAGTACACATTCCTATACATTGATGACGTATGTTTTATCAATAATCTTGTGATCCTACAATTTTTTTGGATAAGAAACAAACCCGATCAGAGAATAATCCATTTTGGATTTACCCTCTGGAATACGTTGAGATTAAATTCGAGGATGTTCAAGATTATGTCGTCAACTTCTTAAACATCACTAATAGATTTGATGCAATCACAGGTGCTTTCCGTATGTCTAAATATGATAAGAGGAGGATACTACCCTTCTTTGTCTGTCAATTTATCCACCTTGCATCAAACAAACCTATCTTTAACTCATAAAAAGTGATCGTCTCATAGGTTATTGATGTTATGTATCGTTGTAATGATCAAAATACCCTAATCAAGGAGGTTGAAAAACTGATAAACGCTTTTCAAAAGAACGGCTTCATGAAAGACAAATTATGTAAAATTGTCACTAACATCATTAAGAACAAACAATTTCCTAGGCTCAAGTATTTATTACCTGATGGTGATAGGTTATTTTTGGCGGGCAGTTAGCATCCCCTCTCAAGGGTGCTAACTGACCCTTGAGATTTGATGCTAAATGTGGGACGATTGGTATCTCTCTCTCTCTCTCACTCTCTCTCTCTCTCTCTCTCTCTCTCTCTCTCTCTCTCTCTCTCTCTCTCTCTCTCTCTCTCTCTCTCTCTCTCTCTCTCTCTCTCTCTCTCTCTCTCTCTCAGGACTTTAAATCCTCTATTTGCGCTAATGACATAATAGATTTTTTTTCTACAAAAAATAAATAAATAAACAACTTATTAAAAACTATTCCCATTAGTATCCTTTGGATCATGAGATTCATAAAATGAATCGCTTTTAAATTTTCAATTCTCAATTTAGGTTTGTTATATCCAATGGTTGGAAATCTCGTCAGAAAATGGAAAGACATATATATTTGAGGTTGCAGGAGTGGAGATAAAATGTCAATTCCCTGGAGAGAGTGCTCTTGTTTGGAAATAGTAGCAGATGACGGAATATCGGTTTCCTCTACGTCCTGCAATAACTCGTTTCATATAACGTCTATGTTCGATAATCGATCTGGTAAATGTCGTGGTAATGTAGAAGTTCTAAACGAACTTCTCGATTGAGCGGAAAAAAACAAACGAATTTTTCAATTTTACTATAAGTTAAATGTTGATTGTTTGATACTTCGATAATGGAAAATCACTACCATTGACCCGTTACTTCCGATGTGAAATCATTAGTACGTAAAGTGGATCTTGCAGTAGCTACTAGAGATGGGTAGTTCACAGGATGTATCTTTGCCTCGCATCTAGGTATGACACTATATAAAGTAACGCCGGAATAAAGGATACTCTCACCCCAAAATACTATATGGTTCGTGCATACATGAGAAATTTTACTATACGTTAAATGTGATTCAAGGCATTTTTTCCTTCAAAATGAATGTTTATTTTTTAGTTTTTTGAACTAAGGATCCTAAGTGCAACCTTTGTGGCAAGGGAGGATATATTTTCTCAAGATGCTACAAAAAGAAGATCAATCCATCCAAGGAGAACCAAAGCAAGAGGACCGAGGTGAAGGATGGAGCTTCAAGTTCAAAATGCAAATACAAGAAGGACAAGTCCAAGGAAAGGTGTTTCCTTTGTGGAAAGGTGAATGAGGCTTGGAGTCTCACAAGGACTTGCAAGATTTGTCTTCAAGAGTCCATCACAACACATGTTGAATCTTTTGAAATTTTTCATTTGGAAGTGCATTGTTTGGTTCAAGATGCAAAGATAGATAGCACTTTTATGATAGTAACTTGGATTTATTTTATGTCCTTGGAAAGTATTTTGCTTGTAACTTTGGACAAGTTCAAACTTATTGTTATTATCCAAGAGAAATTAATCAAGAATAAGGAGCAATCACAGAATGAAAATAGTTTCATTTATGCTCTCATGTCAACTAATGAAGAACTATTTTGCTTTGAAGAGATCAAAGGTGGATTAAGGCAATACTAGTTGAGTGTGATGCTTAAAGATAGCAAAATATGTTTTTTTGTAAGCTTACATTAGTTATGAAGTCAAGGAAATGGAAATATCTTCATAATGTAGGATCTGTTGGTTTCAATAAGATCATGAATGATGTGTTCATTCATAAAGATGAAAATTGTAAGTTTTCAATCTTAAAGAGAAGTTGTAAACTTCTTATGAGAATAAGTGAAGCATCCAAAGTGGACACTTATATCCATAAGCAAGTAGTTAGCCTTATTGAGATGGAAATGCCTTTTGATTTCAATTTTAGAAAAATCATGCCAAGTTGTGGTGATTTTTGGACTTATGTTTCTAGCATAAGTAATTTTAATAATCATAGGAAGTGCATATTGTGTGGTCATAGTTGTTGTGATCATTATGAGACATGGAGGTCTCGGATTTCCATCAAGAAGGAGCACCATGAAGAGGATCTTAAAGAATCATCTCAAGGTTAAAGTGTGCCAAGGATTGTGGAGGAGAGACCTTCTCAAATTGTGATTCCAAAAAGAAACTCAAGAAATATGGTTGATTCCATGTGGCTCACATTTCAAGGGAAAGAGGAGCATATCTCATGTGGTATACATCTCATACTTACTTCTCTTATGTCATTTGATAAATCAATTTGCTATAGTGAGATCATTGCATCTCAAAATTGGAGTAAAGCCATACTAGTTGAGTATGAAGTCTCTCTTGAGAACATAGATGATGTTCTTAAAAGGTTGAAATTGATTTTAAATCAATTAGAAAGCAAATGGTTATTTCATCAAATGTATGCTCTTGAGTCATGTAAGAGCAAAAGTGATTTGTTCACTCATAGTTTGAAAATTTGTATTGAGGCAAATTGTAAACTCTTTATGAGAGTAAGTGAATCATCTTCTAAAGACACTTATATCCATAATGAAGTATTTAGCCTCATTGGATCTAAGATTAGCATGGTAAACAAGCATGAAGACATGATGCAAACACTTTGTTATTATAACATGCATAGTCTTGTCAATTTGGATAAGTCTAATTCTCTAGATCATGGTAACATGATGTTAGATCTTTGTGATCCTAATAAGTCAAGAAGAAATTTTTATTTTCTCATGGAGGAGCATGCGCATGAAGAAGGAGAAAGCCTCAAAGTCAAGCATCTACATGAAATTTGGAAGGAATCAATTTCGAAGATGCTAGGATGGTGCAAAGCTCTCAAGTTCATCAAAGATGTCAACATCAAAGAAACACTATCATGGATATGGTGATTTCAGATCAACATCAAGCTCATTGGCTGATCTTCACACCTTTTGAACCAGCAAAGACCAATTCAGCCCATGGAGTTAAGTTCAAGATCATCATGTTTTCCATCAAGCTAGATTTACCAAGCTAGATTTTTGAAGAGGAGTGTGAAAAATGCAAAAATAAACTTGGTAGAGGCCAAAAATCATGTATATAGGATGATTTCACATGTGTGGAGCCTGTTACCACGTGTGAAAATAGTGTACTTGTCATATACCATAATCATATAGGTTGTACATATGATTTAATTCAAGTTCTAGTGGCTAAAAAGGCCAAAAACTAGTTTTCTAGACATATGACACATGGCATCAATCTATTGCTTGCATGAGCCACATCCTTTGGTTAGGTGTCGCATCCCATGTGTAGAGACAGCTCACATGTGTGGAATAAGCTGAAGTAGATGAATTTTAACTTCTGGAAGATTTTCATGTAGATCTCCATATAGAAGGAAAATGGACCAAAAGTGCTCAAAATAGACGATTTTGTCCAAGTGTCAGTTTTGCATGATGAATCATCATATGACAAAGCACCTTCACACATGTGGGATCAAAGGGATGATCAGTACCACGAGCTCCCACTTATTGTATATATAGAGCCACATTTGGCCATAATCAGTGTGAGACACCAATCATGGTTTTGGAAGCAATTTTGAGTGATTCTCTCCATTTGTCTACATTTGTTTTGATTGCTTTGAGGTTCTATCAATGTGTACTTGATTTTCAAGTTGGAGTCCGTACTCAGACAATGTTTCACATGTGTGAAACCATAAAGTACACTTACCTTCGATTAATGATTGTTCTTGTTAGGATTTTGTGTCTAGAATTGATCTAGATTGATCTTAATTTGAGGTAGATTGATAGATCAAGTAATTTGACAACCAATCCTTCTTGAGGATCAGATTAAGATCCACACTTGGTCCTTTTTGTACGTTTTGCACAATCTCATCCTTTTATTTTTACCGAGGACCTTGATCAAGACAGTGCCTCCCAACTAGAATCCTTCTTTAAGAGATTTGTGAAGCCGACAAGCAATCTGCCTTTGAATTTTGTCAAGCCAAAGGTTCTCAAGTACCTTTGGTACCTAGACGTACTATTGAGTTTAAATCTGCTAAGACTACTTACAAACTTTGGAGCCTTCCTCCTGTTAACTTTTTGGCACCCATTTCTATTGAACTCTGGATTACAGTTACCCATCTTATTGATACTGAAGTTCAAGCCTGCAAACTTGTTGCCTTACATAAGAATTCTACTTTTGATACTCCTATCGCCTTTGATACTATCATAAAGATGAGCAGGTTTGAACCCTCAAGATGTCCCTCTGAACAAACTTGGGCTAGAATTAGAGGCCACTTTGAGACTAGTTTTAATAGAATGAGCTTGCATCAAGCTAGAATTTGGAACTGGAAAAGACCTTTCTTTAAGTGCCTTCCATTTACTTCAAGAACTATACTTCACGATTGAATCTGATTTCAGTAGTACCACATACAAACCATCTCTAATCTCTTTGGTGGACTGTACTCTTGTTTCAGAGTATGAATTAATTTTTAAGATTTTGTTGGGCAATTAGAACACTTAAAGTTGTGATTACATTTAGCATAAGCTGACTATTTTTGCATTCAGCAATTGATTAGAACGAGAGAGCTGTTCTGCAATATTCATGCTCTCTTCTCCGTTCATGTTCTTCTATCCCCCTTGCCCCATCAAACTCAACCGTTAAGCCCTTGTAGTTAAGCAAAATAACAAGACAGAGTTAGCTAATGTTTTAACTTGAACTATCTTGTAATGCTTAGCTAATTTAGTTCTTGTAATCATACCAAGCATGCTATTTGTATTGGAGGTCAGATACAGATAGAACAAGGAGAAAAAGTAAGCATACACAAAGTGTGTGTGGAAGTAGTGGATGAGTGTTAGTCATGCAGTAGCAGATACACATCATCACACGCACTTACATAGAATTAGCAGTAGTTAGTTTTTATTCGTATTTTTCTCTGAAAAAGGACAAAATTTGGACTAGATAATCTTTGTAAAGCCAAGCTCTTGACAAAAAAGATGCACATGAAACAAGGGTCATGTTGGGCCTCATCTACTCCATTCACATATAGGTTGGAAGTAATCCAATTCCGTTCATCATTGACATCTTTTGAGTTTTTTTAGGTCATGTTGTTACCATGTAGCCATCTGGTTTTTTCCAAAAGTTCATTACAGTCTGCTTACAAATTAGCGCATGTTCAATAACGTCAACAAGATCAATGTTCTGATAACAAGGTAAAATTTTAGCCAATTTTAACCATCCTTGGTAAAGTTCAAAAGCGACCTCATTAATGTTGACTTGTCGTAAAGAAATATGGTTGAGACTTTTGTTCGGACCTTTTTTTACAAATTTGTTTCTAATAATATTAGTATTCATAGAAATAACATGCCCAAATTTCTCATCAATAAACTCTTTATATTGTTTAGTATTCAAGCAGGTACAAGGAGGGATGTCATCTACATTGAACTCACAAAAAAAACTTGAAAGTGTTTATACCATTCATGCTTCAAACATGGGAAGAACGTCCAACTAAACACAATAAGTTCAAAGATAGCATCAATATGACCAAATATATGAATTATTGTCCCAAAATAAAGAAGTTTAATATTTATACTCTCAAAACATCTATTGTAATAATGTAGATACTTTTGTCTCTTTTAACCAAAAGTTGTTGCCTACCAGTTGCACTGACCTTCAAAATTCTTCTTTCTTCTATTTCTTCCCGCACATGGATCAATCACGGTAAAAGTTTAGCTTTCTAATATGAAGATCTTCTTTTCCACCACTACTTTGCCCCTCATTACCTTTAATTGAGAATTATTTCCTCTTCTTGTGGCCACTACCTGATATGACCGAACTTGGATTGTTCAGGTTGAAAGATCCTGTTTTTTTACTTGAATTTTGGAAGTATTTATTTTGTAAGGTAGAGAAGTTGAGCTTTTTTAGAAGACATTCAATTTCGCGGATATTCTCAGCATCGCCAAGGTGCGCTAAGAGTTTAGGAATGGGGTTAATGGAAAGTTCAATGTGTTGTCTAATAAAAAAGAAGACAAGGTGGGCTTTAACGACATCTCTAGCAGGCTTATGCAACCAAAGAAAAAAGACGTTGAGTTGGTTTTGTAGGGAGGCATCAGGGAAGAATTTGGCAAGATTATTCATTATAAACCAGATAGCGTGGTCAAACCATATAATCGAAGAGTTGTTTTTACATTTGTCACCACATCTACAGTATGATAACGCGAGCTCCTCATGAGGTGTCAAAGACAGCCATCGTCTGATCAAAAAGTGAGGAGTCGTAGACGTCTGTGTTTTGATCAGAGTGAGTAAACAAGTGCGATCAAATAGCAATAAAAGTGCATTCAATCACAACAAGCATTCATCTATGTTGTACACATATAAAAATAAGTTGCTGTTATATTACACTGAAGCACAATAAAAAATAGCAATTACAACCAAAATGACGACGTAATTGGAATGATCAAATAATGTGTCTCATGGACGGAGCAACCACTAATCTATACTTGGACGATCTATTTATAGCATTTTAGGCTAACTTGTTACTAAGTCATTTAAGAGTATATGGTTTGTATGCCAAAATATTGGCTTGGTTCTAAATTCAAAAATTCCTTTATGAGCTTTACCTCCACTTTCAGCGGTCATGATGCACCCTAACACATCTTCTACGAATGAGATCGCTTGCCACTTCCACAAAGCTTTTACGTGGAAGAGAAAGAGAAAGGACATAAAGAAGGTCACCACTCTGACTCACCATCGACTTCTACTCGACAGTCACCATCGACCCAACTCAACGACAATAGACTCGACACTCAATAGTCGACTCAACTCGACCGTCAAATGATCATCTGTTGAATCCAATACAAATGACGTCACCATTTGAACTTACTACCATGCAGTAACTATTTTCTTTTTACGACTATTATGTATATAATTTACATTAAACAGTTTATCCAATATTGTAATCTCCACATCATGCCTAACGCATTAGTTAGCCACAATCTTTGTAACTGGTGTATATATATAGTAAGACAAAATAAGGAGAGCATGTATAAACATCATAAAGGTGCAAATCAAAGTTTGTATGTGCACTCCATTGTATCAGATTATCTGACTCCTTAGAGTCGGAGATCACAAGAGAGAGTGAGAGCAATTCAAGAAGTATAAATACAATTTAATATGTAACCAGCATACTAGGATCACAACGCATAGTACAATACTACTATGAATCATTCTCGGGCACAAGATTTGTAATCTGATTGTTGTTATTACAACAATTAATACACAAATATTCTATTAAAAGGGTGTGAATCAGAGTTTGTATGTGAATTTCATCAGATTATCTGACTCCTTAGAATCACAGATCACAAGAGAGAGAGAGAGAGAGAGAGAGCAATTCAAAAAGTAGAGATATAATTCAATCCATAATCAACATATTGGGATCATAAAGCATAGTGCAATACTATTGTGAACCATCGTTGTTATTACAGTAGGTAGTACACAGATTCTCTATTTTCTTTATGTACACATTGTGTGTGTCAAATGCTTTCTGATAATTTCTCTCTGTGTTACTGATACTCGTTTTAACGACTCGCATAGAATATATGAGATGAAGAGTGCATGACAAAACCTAAGACACCTACACAAATATTCTTTTGTTTGAAAGAATGATGTAAGTAATTGTTTGAATTCTACAATTTGTTTCAATCCTCCTTTTATAGTCTTAATATTGTTATTCTCTTGTTTGAACATTACTCGAATATCTCTCAAGGTGTTGAGCACATTCTCAACAAAGTGGTATCATAGCTGATAATCCAGTGCCGCTTAACAACCTAGAGATTGATTTGTTGGACTATTATTATTATAATTAGATTATTAATCTATATCCATTCATTTACCTAGTTTTTGCATATTTACTCGTGTTATCACACAATTTACAGAAATACACAAGAATCGCCAACAGGTGGGTCGACTACAACAACGACAATTATTGAGCGACTATCGAAGGGTCGACAAATACTTGTTGAAGGTTAACAAATCATGTTACCACTTGTTATGAAGTTAGCGAATTGCTATAACCATTGTTGTTGGGGGTATTCCCAACAAAGTGTAAATAAATAAAATCATCCAATAAAATGTGTTGCGAGGGTATGGCATCCTGCGTGTATAAGCCCATGGCCCAATGAGCACACAAATTAAGTTGTAAATAAAATAAACATGACTTGGGCCTTGGAATTAAAATAAAACTAGAGGCCCAATGTCATTTTTAAACTTAGAGATTGCTTTTTAGAGTTGGGCCCAAATTGGGACTCACATGAATCCTGTGATTTTTAATGTACTTTTTGTGGACCCTGGGATCAAGTTGGGTCCAAGATGAATGGGTAGAAACATTGTGAATATTAGCCAATAGGATTGAGGGGCAAGGGTCTTCCCCATTTTATAAAAAGGCACCATTTGTACACCATTGGATGCTTAATGAGAAGGAGGAAACTCTACCATTTTTGGGAGAGAAGCATCCTCATTTGCTATTCACTACTTGCTAATGCTCTTGTTGTCTTAAATTGCTTTCAAGTTCATGTTTTTTGGTTTCAATAGTTTATGTTTCTCCTTTAGCAAGTATAATGTGCATTTGAGCTAACCTCCACCCTCACTCTCTATCTCTCTCTCTTTCTCTCTTCTCTTCTCAATCTCTTCTTTTCTATCCCTTCCCTTCACCCAAATCATGATGAATGCTAGTGTAGAGGAGTAGAGTTAAAGGAGAATAGTGTTAGTGGTGAGTATAGTTAAGGGAGAAAGCTAAAAGTAGCATCTATGCATAGTTAGGTACCTATCCAATGATCTAACCTTTGTTGACAGGTGGGAGGGCTATACTACATAAGATCTTTGACCCTAAGGTGGCGTCGTTGCCGGGGATAGGTTTCCACTAACTAGTTTAGCTGCATTTTAACTATTTTCTTGCTTTTTAGAGTAGTTTAGGTAGATTTTTGGGGGCTTAGAGTTAGTTTCCTGTATTTTTTTTGTGTTTGGACTGTTCACAGCTAGTGGAGGAGGTGTGAGAGGGTCTCTAGAGGAGGCCCTGAACAGCCTCTAAGGGCTTGAAACCCAAACCAACCAACCAAGAAATCCAAAAAACACACCAATTTGCATTTTGGAGAGAAACGAGCTTAAAATCTCATCAGATTTTTATATCTCTAGAATTAGTGAGAATTAACCCTTGCATGGCTGACAGCAGCTCCAGGGTACTGTCCCAGACCTGCATAGAAGCCTGCGAGAGTTACTTCCAAGCAGATTGTAAAAATCAGAGAAAAATCATAAAAAAATCAAAAAGCCCTTGAAAAAATCCAAAAAAATTCAAATCTTCATAAGAACTCTCGCAGAGCCCTCTGAAGCTGCATCTTAGTGAGACCAGGACACAGAGAGGCTTGCGAGAGTTAGTTTGATATCTAAGTGCCTGTGCGAGATTCCTAGTGAAAAAAAGATGGAAAAGTACCAGTGAACCCTCGCAGACAGCAAAATTTTCACTTCCAGTGGTCAAGAACTGTCGCAGAGGATTCTGAAGCTCCATCTCAATGAGACCAGGACACAGAAGAGCTTGCGAGAGTTAGTTTGATTCCAGTGTGCAGAAAATTGGATTTAAGTGCAAAAAAATCACTAAAAAGTGAAGATCCAACAAATCCTTCTAGTAAGAACTCTCGCAGACCCTCTCAATCGATTCAGAATGTCAATTTACATCAGTGATGAAGCTTGCAAGGGTTAGTGCTGGTGAAGATCAAGCCAAAAAAGTGGTTTTGAACCCTCGCAAACAAGTGAAATTTTCACTTCTTGCGAGAGTCAACTCTCGCAAAGAATTCTATAGTGAGATCTGCATCAGATCCAGCTACTGTGAACCTTGAGAGAGTTACTTCCCAGAGATCTGAAAGATATCGAGTTTTTTACCTGCAAAAAACAGCTAAAAAACTCTCGCACAACCAACCCTCGCAGACCAGATCAATGGAAAGATCTGCATCAGATCCAACTACTGTCAAAATCTCAGGTCAATCAGTGCAAGGAGTAAAGTCATCAAGGAAAAACCACTGTAAAAGGCCTAAAATTCACTTCCGGCTGATCAGATTGATAAGATCCTTGAAGATCCATACTGCATCCTAATGTATAAGCAAGATCCAATCACTTTGGAACCCACCATCGGATGAATCTGAGATCGGGATGATCAATAGCACAAAGGATAGCAAATCAGACACCACACCTTCCTAGATTAGCAACTGTGCAACAAGAGGCAGAACCGGAACCAACACCAATGGATCCAATGGGCCAACCCGTATCTGTCGCTCCCTTGCAAGCAGTCTGGAGAGCACCACTGATGGAAATACCAAAATACGACACTTCATCAGATCCCATCTGATTCCTCCAGATCTACGAGCAAGCTTGTGAAATCTATGGCGAACGTGTGAAAGTACAGCAAAAAGGACCAAGAATGGATCCATATCAGATCCACAAGTGTGATTGGGTGTTAGATTAGATTGGTCTACCAATCTACACAATATTAGATAGCACTAAATCAAATCTACATCAACAAAACTAACAAGAACAATCAAATATGATCAAAACTTGTACTTGCTGGTTTCACACGTGTGAAGACCTATCAAAGTACGGACTACCAGCAAATAATGAAGTACACTAAGCTTAGAAACCATCAGAAGCATAAAATCACAAGACAAATGGAGAGATTACTCAAGAAATGCACCAAAACCAAGATTTGGCTTTTTTGTCAATTATGGCCAAATGAGCCACCATATATACACAAGAGCTGATGCTTACTCAGCTGATTTGGCACGTGTGAGAGTGCCTACTCATCAAAGGATCCACCAATAATCATCAATATGGCACATGGACCAAGTCTCCTAACTTATAGCCACCTCCCTTGATTTTAGGCAATTTTTCTAATTTATAGGGACTTGCACAAATATCTACTACAAGTTGGATCTCACCTACTACTGATGTTTTCACACATGTGAGCAGTCCTTGGCATGTGTGATATCACTCCTATCCATGTGAAATAGCTTTTCCTACCAATAAAATGATGCCAAGTGGCATATAATTAGAAAATTAGATTTTGGCCATTTTAGCCACTAGATCTCAAATGAAATGGTATGTACAGCCTATATGACTCATCTAAATGGTAAATGCATTTATTTCACACGTGGGGACAGACTCCACACATGTCTAATGATGATATGTACTACTCATGATGGTATTTACAAGATTTGATCAAGTTAGCTTTTGCCAATTTTAACAGAACGGACACCTGCGAAAAAGCTGATGCTATTTCCTATGTCCTTACTGGCAGTGGCTCATGATTGGTTTTTCAACCTATCAAAGGAAGAAAAATCCACCTGGGAAGCGGTTAAGGCAGCTCTCATTACGCGCTTTAAACCAAAAAAGTTCTTGGAAGACTCGTTTCCCCTGCTGAGCAAAGTCAAGATGGGAAAATGAGAAAGGGTTCGGGACTATATTGAATGGGTCAAACATCTACAATCTGAGTGCAGTGCAGTCCTAACTCCCGATCATGCAGTGATCATGTGGTTCTTAGCCGGATTACCACGAAGCATCAGAAGAGAATTGAAACGACGGGAGCAGTACGCTACTCTGCAAGAAGCTATGGAAGATGCCATCAGAGAAGATGATGAGTGATCTGATGACGAATATCCTTCCACCCACACTCGTACTCCCTCGATCGCATCATCATCATCAAACGCATCTGATCTATCCACAGAACTGCTGTTGGAGCAAATGACAAAATTACACAAACAGTAGATGGAGCAACCTATGGTGTAGTTTGATTAAAAACTGAAAGCCTTATAGGGAACTGTAGCAATAACTCCACATCAACCGGAACCAAACCAGCTGCAGTATCCTTGACGGGAGAATGTACGGTGTTCATTATGCACGCAAAACCATACAACGAACGAGTGTCTAGTCCTAAAGCAAAATCTGACACTGACACATAGATTTTGCCATCTGTGCAATGCAACATCGCACGATACGACATTTTGCTCGTTTAACCCCCGGATTGTTCAACAGAAGAGAAGTCCGTATCAGACTTCCTATCCTTATCATCAAGGGGCACCCAACGTGGCACCAAGGTACGGTGCACCAAATCAACCACAACGTATGGCCTTACCTGTTCCACCAGGGCCAGCCAATCAACAAGTGGCCCATGTAAATCTGACAGCAGCAGAACCAGAGATGCAAATGCCACCTCAACCTGAGCAGTAGCAATGGTACGGACCAGATAAACCATTTATGGATCCTGCCATAAATGAATATGTTTCGGCCTATTTAGCTCAAACTTAGCGCCAAGGCGGAAGAAATTACGGCTACTACGGATGCGGCGAAGGACACATAATGGCAGAATGTCCCTACAAGGGACAATATACAACCTCCTGCCGAGAATGCGGTTATGGACAACCAGCCAAGAGAGGTGACTATCATTCAGAGATGGACAGATGCATTAGCAACTATTGACTGCTAGGCATGTCAATATGAATTAGATCCAAAACCTAGTACATCTTCACCCAAATGTTACACTATGGACACACCAATCACATTTGGGGTGAATATGATAAACGTAGCATGGCTGTCAACGGAGCCTATTGAGAACCCAGTGGACGATGATCTAGTCCCTTGGCAACATGCTCTAACTTATAATAAGGAGATTGAACCGACTGATGAACAGGTCATACACCACATGGACCCAGATCGTTACGGAACCAAGAAGGTACCAGTTCAACCACCACAAAAGTCTACTATGGCGAAAGTCTCAAGGATCAATCCACCCAAGGCACCTACGAATAAGAAGAATCAGTTGAAGCAATGCTACAACCAGGTGATCCAATGGAGTGACCTACCCGAAGAGGCGATAGCTACAGTGGACGTTGATATTCGCAACCATGAGGCGAATGTCACGGCAGTCCCGAAGAAAGACAACAAGGCTGAACCAACCAAAATGACAAAAAAGAGCAAAAAGAAGGTGTTGGATTCCTTAAAGTCAATCCAGTTGGACTCAATTACAGCGTCATGAAATCAAAAAATGACCAATCGGGCCAAGAATATGCTGAAAGAGGAATCTCGACGAGCTCCAGTTCACAAGATGTCTGATACTTTCAAGAATTATACTTTGGATGACGTGGTTATCATGATGCCCATCGAGAACCTGATCAAAGTCAGGCACCAGCGGAACAAGTCTTTGAGGGACCTGCACGAACACAGCCAATGATTCTTGCGGAGCCAGGAGAAGAAGAAAAGATAGTGCATGTGGGAGAGCAGCTAACAGCCACGCAGTTCAAGAGACTACGATCCTTGTTGGTGGAATATAAAGATTGTTTTGCCTGGAGCTATAGTGATCTAAAGGGCATTCTGCCAACAATAGTCCAACATACCATACCCTTGGTGGACGGAGCAGTCCCCAAGGTGAGTCGTTACTATCATTGCAACCTGAATTATACAGAACTGATCAAGCAGGAGTTGCAAAAGCTGATGGATGCATATTTCATTTACGAGATCGAGCACACGGAATGGGTATCGCCGATAGTTATAGTACCCAAGAAGAATGGCAAAATGCGTATCAGTGTGAATCTGAAGGCGCTAAATGTAGTTACCAAAAAGGACCATTTTCCTTTACCATTTACGGAAAGTGTCCTCAACAGGGTAGCTGGCGCCGAAGCCTACAATTTTCTGGATGGCTTCAGCGCCTACAACCAAGTGAGAATAGCCCCTCAGGACCAGCACAAGACAATATTTGCCACGGAATGGGGAACCTATGCCTATAAAGTAATGCCATTCAGACTTTGCAATGCCCCAAGCACTTTCCAGCGAGTCATGCAGGCGCCATTCAAAAATTATTTGCAAAAATTTCTGGAAAATTTCTTGGACGATCTGTGCGTGCATGGACCAGATTCAGAACACTTATCCAATTTGGAGAAGGTGTTACAAAAATGCCGCGAATACCAAATCTCCCTGAATCCAGAAAAATGTCAATTATGGGTGACACATGGCTTGATTCTCGGCCATGTAGTATCAAGACACGGGGATCACCACAAATCTATCAAAGATTAGGATCATTATTGATCTACCACCACCAGGGACGATCCACGAGGTCTACATTTTCATGGGTCATGCTAACTATTATAGGATCTTCATTCTTGATTTTGCGGAATTAGCCAGACCAATCTACAAACTCACAATGGATCCACATTGGAATGAGGAGGCCCTAAAGGCTTTCCAAAAGCTTAAGGATGCATTGGTTTTAGCACCAATCTTACGCCCACCCAATTAGTCCATTGAGTTTTACGTGCATACAGACGCATCGAAGTATGCAGTTGGAGCAGTCTTAACCCAGCCAGGTGAACACAAAAAGGACTTTCCAATCCAATTTGCAAGCCGACAGCTCAGTGATACCGAAATGAACTATTCAACCACAAAGCAAGAAGCACTGGCAATGATCTATGCGGTTAAGAAATTTCGACATTACTTGATGGCCACACATTTTGCTTTTTATACGGACCATCAACCCTTGCTCTATCTCGTTAATAAAACTTGCAACACCGGAAGAATCACCAGATGACTACTTTTGTTATTGGAGTTTGATTTTTGGATAGTAGTTCGCAAGGGAAAACAACACTACATGGCAGATCATGTGTCACGAATCAAAGAAAAGGAGATTGCCCCCCAACCCGACGATGAGTTGGCAGATGATGTCTTATTTTACGTGGACACAGTACCAGAATGGGCTGCCGACATTGTTGAATATGTAATGCGGGGCCAACCAGACAAATCACCACCAAAGGCGGAACAACGAAAATTGATCTTGAAGGCTAGACCTTATTAGCTGATTGTCGGCCAGTTGTACCGAAGAGGTCTTGATAGAATTCTTTGGCAATGTATTCTTCCTCATGTGACCACCTAGATCACTTTGCTTTCACATGAAGGCATGGGTGGGGGTCATTTTACATCTGACATTACAGTTCGCAAGATCCTGCAATCAGGATATTGGTGGCCAACTATTCATAAAGATACGGAGGAATACTTGAAAAAGTGCGATGTGTGCCAAAGGGCAAGGAGACCAACAAGATTGAACTATGATCTACTGCACCCAGTCTTAGCCCAAGCACCGTTCGAAAAATGGGGACTGGATTATATTGGTTCAATTCACCTTGTAGCAAGGAGTTCCTAGGCTCAATACATAATCGTAGCCACAGACTACCTCACCAAATGGGTCGAAGCCCAGGCAGTAAGAGTAGTTGATGCTAGGACCACTGCCAAGTTCCTTTATGAAAATATCATTGTACGCTTCGGGTGTAGATGCAATTATCACGAAAACAATTGAAGCTAGCAGATCAGATTGGGAACACAAGTTGCATGCTGCACTGTGGGCATTCAAGAAAGCATATAAAGGAAGCACTCATCAAACACCCTTCCAATTGGTATATGGTCACGATGTTGTGATGCCAGTAGAGTTTTTAGTTCCTTCATTAAGGATTGTCATTGCGCGACGTCTTAATGAGTCCAAATCTGTACAACTACACCACGAAGCTTTGCATAAACTCTGTGAAACACGCTTACCAGGTGTGCATGCACTGGCAGTTGAAAAGAAAAGACGCAAAGCTTGGCATGATCACAGATTACAAAAGAAGGATCTTCGTTCATGAGATCTGGTCCTGATGTATAAAACCAAGGCGATCAAGGAAAAGTTAAAATTCACTGGTGAAGGTCCTTATAGGACCAAGTAAATTCTTAATCATGGACTCGTGAACTTAGAAAAGCTAGATGGGACGCCATTCGACACACCCATCAACGGTAGCCGGTTGCACAAGTACTGGCCACCACAGTGAGACAGATCCAGATTGGGGGTGGCACGTTACAAAAAGCTAATCTGGTAAGCCATCACCGCTAGATCTAAGGAGATCAAGTCAAATCAAGCTAGATCCATGAAGATTCAGCCAGATCTGGCAAGATCGGAGAAATCCATCAGAATCCAAGGAGGATCTAGATCCAGATAGGATAAAAAAGGAAGCAGATCATCAGTTTGACTAATGGATCTACTACCAAGAATCCATCAAAACTTCCAGAGAACCACCAATAGTCAGATCGAGTCTGGATGAAGCTGATTATCAGTTTACAAAAGTTAAAAATCAGAAAATCTCAAGATCTCTAAAAAAAAACTCTCTGAAAGAGCACTTTTTTCATGATTTTTTGAGATCCCCTTGGAGATAGCTCTTGAAAATTGGACAGTCACCAGATCTGACCTAGATGCATCCATGAAAATCTCTACAAGATCTCCTGATGGAGGAATCATCATTCTTTAGTGTATGCGAGAGTTCCCAGAAGCTGAATTTTCAGAACCCTCGCATAGCATCAAGATCATCTTACCAACTCTCGCAGAGCATCAAGATCATCTTACCAACCCTCGCAAGGTGCCTAAATTGAATCAGAACAGTGAAATTAGCCTGCCTACATGGTCTGATCTTGAAAATCCAATCATAGGAACAAGTTGTGCTAGAGATCACTTCCTGCGAGAGTTGAACCCTTGCAGATAGCCTAAACCCTTGCAAAACCTTCGCATAGCAGTCAAATCACCTTCTGAACTCTCGTAGACTTCCCTGAGGTCTTAGAATTTTGTGAAGAAGGTGCTTGCCAAAATTTGGGTGGAACTGAACAAGGAAAAATGGATTTCACCTAATACGCACTCTAAATTCCGCTATATAAGGGCTGAATTCGAGTCATTTGTCACTTTTGCTAGTGAAGCTCTGCAGAAATTTACTCTGAAATTACCAAGTTCTTCGTTTGCAACCAAACTTCCTACCAGTTGTCATCTGATTATACTGAACACCAATCTGCGCTCTGAACTACACTCCTTATCATCCAACACTCGTTATTCACAGTTTTTTGTCGTTTCCACACCCTTTTCCATTATCCACCATTTTTTTTATTTTTTCGACCGCTAATCATCACTGCTGACATGGCCTCCTCATCCTCTGAAGACTTTGGCGCCAAATAGGTGATCCAGCGTGACATCCCCGAGGCCACACAGATTTGGCCTCTACCCTCTGACGCTCTGATCCAACCATGGCTACAGACAGCTGGTCCACTTCTAGTGGCAATGGGTTTTTACCTGGCGCTCTTCCATTCTGAGATTAACACGGGCCTCGCCCTTCACACTTACGCCACCTGGGAAGAGGACAAGGCTCGTTTCCACTTCCTATACCAAGGTACCATGTACAAGGTCAAGATTAACGCCGATTCGATGGTCACAGTTGGCATTATGTCCGGTGATCGTCAACCCATCTCCCATCGTCATGCCAAAGCTCTGATCAAACCGTTCGTCATCCAAACCACACCATAAATTCCCATCCAGACTAACAATGGTTACTTGATAGAAGCTATCACGGAACCCATCATTCAGACGGCTGCGCATCTGTTGAATAACTTTATGGTTATTTCAACATTTCGCAAGGACAGAATCCAATCTATGCTGCTGAGTCAGATAGTGGAATCCTTTCTAGAATTCTCTGGTCCCTCCGTTGTGCCATATGACTGGCATAGCTTCCTTATTTGAGAACTAACCAACTCCATCGAACCCAACAACCGTGAGCGAATCGCAGTAGGCCCCCTATTGTGTAACTTTGCCTGCACACTTCTTGAGATGAAAGTGCACGGTTTCCAATGGTCATCCCTTTTGTCTACCCTCGTGTCACATACTAACCTTTATCCGCCATCTCAAGCATCCACCTCCTCCCAACCTACAGTTATTAACACAACGGCCAGCAAACAAATGCGTGGCGCTGCCTCTACATCCACATCTCCACCTGCTACCCGAAGATGCACCTCCACTACCGCACTGACCACCCCATCAACAATCGTCACTTCTTCTTCCGTGCAACCCCCCACTCCGAAATCTATTGTCGCTACCTCTCTTCCTGTTCCATCCACATCTGTTTCTGTCTCCATCCCCGTTTCTTCTGTTGATACTACTCCTATTTCTCTTCCAGTATCCACTACTCCATCCATCACCATCACATCTTCCATCACTCCTGCCGCCACCGTTGCTTCCATTCCATTCAATCCTTCTGATTCACAACTATCCCTCGACACTCTGGCATGGATGCAAGTTATCGATTTTTCACCCCCACATCAGACACTTTCTGCTCCATCCTCACCTTCTTCCATACTCCACACCACCCTCCAGGCCAGATCGGGCTGATCCTACCGCCCCAGATGGCATCAGGTCCAATGAGAACCTGATAGAAGATAATGGCGACGGGATTCCACAGTTGTCGGGGCTGATAGAACACAACTTGCCCCCATCCACACGAAACTTACCCTTTTGGAAGCAGAGAATACGCGCCTGGGGATGGAGGTGAAAGCCCTACAAGATAAAAAGCTCACCTGGTTAGCTCAACCTGCACCGGACTCAAGGCTGCTTTCTCAATTAGAGATGAATCTTCTACGGCATCAGGTGCAGGTTTATAGCCAAACCTTAAACAACTACTAGGTAGAATTCAACAAGTATCGGGCAAGATCTAAATGTGAGCTCTTTAAGCATGAGTTGTTGTACCTCGGTCATAAGATCACCCGTAGTGGGTTAAAGATTGATGAGAGTAAGGTCAAGACAGTGCTTGAATGGCCGGTATCGAAGACGGTTAGAGAAGTTAAATCTTTTTTCGGTTCTACAATTTTGTTTCATAAGTCAATTGAGGATTATGCTAAAGTGGAAGCACCCTTAAATAATTTGACTAAAGGCTTGGCAAAATCACACAAAAGGCCTTTTCCAAGATCAAGCATCAAAACAAAGCATCCATTTGAACTCGTGCACTCTGATGTTCATTTCTCTTCATTAAAGACTTTTGTGAGAGAGAGGAAATACAAAGAGAATTTTCTTGTTCTTATACTTCTCAGCAAAATGGAGTTGCCGAGAGAAAAAATAGAACTTTGTGTGAATGTGCAAAAGCCATTAGGCTAGAAGCTTCTCTACCTAAAGAGTTTTGGGGAGAAGCAGTTGCACGTGCAAATTATCTTTGTAATAGGCTTTCTAATCTTGCAATAGGAGGAAAAACACCATTTGAGATGTTGTATAAGAAAAAGCCTAAGGTAGATTCTTTGGCTGTGTATGCTTTGTGCATGTACCTTTAGAGACTAGGAAGAAGGAAGATCCTAGTGCTGTTAAAAGAATTTTTGTGGGATATGCATCTACTTAAAAAGCATACAAAGTATATCTTTCCTCTACTGACAAGAATGTTGTTAGTAGAGATGTGATCTTTTATGAAGATCAGAAGTTTAACTTGGATGAACCACAGATGAAGGAGTCTCATGCAAGATCTACAATCATCAATCTTGATGTTGCTCAAGAAGTGGTGAGGCCGAGGCTTGAGGAGGAGCAACTTCAAGCACCTACACCAAGAAGATCTACAAGAGAAAGATCTGAGCCAAGGAGGCTCGCATATGATGAGGAAGGAAGGCAAGTAGAAGGTGAAACTTCCTATCATGCACTCTTCATATTAGATGAAGAGCCTAAAGATGTCCAAGAAGCACTTCAGTCCAAGATTTGGTTTGAAGCAATGACCCAAGAGTTTGAAGCCTTGATGTCAAACAACACATGGGAGCTTGTGGAGCCACCAAACAACATGCATGTGATTGGATGTAAGTGGGTTTTCAAAATCAAGTATAATAATGATGGATCTATCAATAAATATAGATCAAGACTTTGTGCCAAAGGCTACTCACAAATCAAAGGTCTTGACTATGAAGACACCTTTGCACCAGTTGCAAAAATGGTAACAATCAGAATACTCATTTCTCTTGCATGTTTTCACAATTGGAGAATTCTTCAGCTTGATGTTTCTAATGCCTTTCTCAATGGTTACCTTGAGGAGGAGATTTACATGGAGCAACCTCCTGGTTTTGTGAAGGAAGGTGAAGAATCAAAAGTTTGTCTTTTGTTCAAAAGTCTCTATCGACTAAAACAAGCACCAAGGTCTTGGTATGCAAGGCTCAACTCCTATCTCATATCACTCGTAAATATTTATCCCTCTTTGTATTATAAGTTTGTAAGTAACTGTGTAGTTATTCTTCTCATCTATGTAGATGATATCATTCTTTGTGGAAATAATGAGAAGCTAGTTGAAGAAACTAAGCATGCACTTGGTAGTGAGTTTAAGATGCAGGACTTGATATTGACTTTTGGAAAGATCATGCCTTTATAAGTCAAAGTAGATATGCACTTTCTATGCTCAATAAATTCCATATGGAAAATCGTAAAGACATAGATACACCAATGGAGCACATTGTAAAAGTTCCTATGAAAGATGATGAAAAATCGTTTGAGGACATCACTCTTTATAGGAGTCTTATTGGCTCACTTATATGGTTAACAATGACTAGGCCTGATCTAAGCTTTAGTGTGCATAAGCTAAGTCAACACATGCAGGATCCAAAGATATATCACTGGAAGTTGGCTAAAAGAATCTTGAGGTATATCTTCTACCTTAGATTATGGATTATTCTACAAAGGAGAAGATCTAACTTTGGTTGCTTTTTTAGATTCAGACTTTGTAGGAGACAGGTTGGATAGAAAATCCACAAGTGCTTACACATTTTTTCTTGGAGGAAACTTAGTTTCTTGGCTATCAAAGAAACAAGCAACTATATCCTTATCATCCAGTGAAGCTGAGTACAAATCTCTTACAACCACAACAAAAGAGGTTTTATGGATCAAAAGGCTACGTTTGGAGCTAAAGTGTTATGGAGATGAAGACCTTCCAATTATCAAGAATGATAACATTTCAGCTCAGGCTCTTGCAAATAATCCTGTGTTCCATGCAAGCAGCAAACACATCGAGGTAGCTCATCATTTTGTAAGAGAAAAAGTCATTGGGAGAGAGATCTTATTGGAGCATGTTGGATCTTCAAATTGTGTTGCAGATCTTCTCACCAAGCCATTACTCAAGAATGTCTTTATCAAGACGAGCTAACCTTGGCCTAATTTTGAAGTCTATGTTGGATAGGAACATATATTTTAAGGAGGAGTGTGAAAATTAGTAAAATAATATCTTCCTATCTCGAGTTCTAGGGCCATGACCATGTTATTTCCATTTGTAAACTTTACTGTACATAAAGGTATGTGAATTGAGCACATAGCCTTCTAGAATAGGTCGAGTTTGAGTTAAGTAGATTCAAATTTGATGTCATGCAAGAGTTCAGTTTACATGCAATGTCATTCAGTGTGCATGCAAGCCACATGCAATCAGTGCATGCAACATGCAAAGTGGTTTTTATGATCTACACATGTCTAGGCAATTTTGAGAGGTGACATGTAGTACATGCAATATCCATGCATGAAATTACACATGTGGATCTTTGGTAGTTGAGATAACTCAGTTAAGTGGACTTTCCATGCAACTCCGCTATAGGAATTCGAGCCACTTTGATGTAGGGAAACCTTGGCATGTTTTGCCATATTGTGAATATTGAGATTTTGGTGTTTTGAACTCATTCTCTCTCTACCTGCGTTTTCTACTATTAATTTTCTCTCTCTACCCGAGAGCAGCCTGTTTTTCTCATATTGAGCACTTAGAATTATTTCTAACATTCATTCCTCATAGTGAGAAGTTAGTTTTTTTCAGTCTGATGTATGCCATTGTGCTCTTGTCTTAGATTTTTCAAGTAATTTGTTCTTTGATCAATCTTGTGCAATCACAACACCTCAGTAAGATCCTATAAGGTGTGTGGTGAAGTTCACACGTGCTAAAAACTTCACAACTATAATCCATCTCTCAACTACGAGCACTCATTTCCTATGTGGTTGCCCTATTAGTGTGGGCACCAGGTGGCTTCTCTCCTCAGATAGACGTGGGTAGGGCCTGGTTGCATGCCTTTCAGCTTTTGGTCTACAGTAAGGTCAGTCGTGAGCTTTTTGATCTGCTCATTGCTTCACGTGTGCAGCCTCTCCATGGCAGATATGATGGAAGTAGAGGTGGAAGCGTCATCGTACAACTTATCCTTACGTTTGGCTCTTCGTTCTCTTCTGCGTCCTCATTTTTGATCAGAGTTATCGGAGTTTGAACTAGTGCTCTCACTATCATTGACTCTCTTAATGGCATCGGCACAAGCTGTTTGAAAGACACGTATTTGTCTCTTCGTTTCATTTGTTGTCTGATTGTCTTGGGTAGTCCTACCATGAACCATGTCAAGATGCTATGGTCTAGGACACTATTAGGGTCGCATCCACCACACAATCTTTTGATCCGCTCAATATAATAGCGTAGGGACTTGTTTTTCTTATCCATACGGATTTGGCCTAATTGCAAGAATGGATCAGAAAGGAAGCGGGTGGTTTTGAATCTTGTGATAAATTGAGCTTATAAAATGTTCCAATCGTCGCGTTCGTTCTACTCAAGGTTGAATTACAATCTTTAGCGGGATCAGTTAGGCACAGATTGAAGTACCTTAACAGCTCTTACGGGCTGTCATCTCCATAGGCTCTACATGCTTGGGTGTAGATCTGTAAAAATCATCGTGGATCTCCCTTGCCATCAAACCTTGGAAGGTCGAATTTGGAAATTTTCTGGACTGTCTGAGGCACAAATGGCCTAGGACTGTCCATTGGTGGTGGATTTACGTCAATTGGTTCGGGTAATATCTCGATGGGTATGTTGACAAATTCCTCGAGTTCAGGGAGATCTAGGGTGGAAAATCTTCTTCCGGATTTCAGATGCATACAATGAAACAAGAAATAGGGCCTTTTTTAGTATTTTTGTCTGTATGATATTTTTTTGATTCTTTTTTTCTCATATATATATATATATATATATATATATATATATATATATATATATATTATATATAGAGAGAGAGAGAGAGAGAGAGAGAGAGAGAGAGAGAGAGAGAGAGAGAGAGAGAGAGAGAGAGAGAGAGAGAGAGAGAGAGAGAGAGAGAGAGAGAGAGAGAGAGGAGAGAGAGAGAGAGAGAGAGAGAGAGAGAGAGAGAGAGAGAGAGAGAGAGAGAGAGAGAGAGAGAGAGATGTTTTCGATGTATAGGTGATCAGATGCTGGATTTGATGAAGGATCTAACCAATGCAATGATGAATCTCAAATCAAGATCAGATCGGGATCAAAACAAAAGTGGGATGGATGGATGCGAAGCGGTGTAATTGTGAATCAAAAGGTAATCTGGAAAAATACAGATGGGTTCTAATTGTCAAAAAATCAAGTAAAATTCTAGAATTTATCTGATGACGAGTTATACTGGGCGAGTAATAACAAGTGCAAGTAATAGGATTATAACTCGTCGAGCTGTTCACTTGCTAAAAATGATGATCTGAACAATCTGTGAAGATGGCGAGTAATGAGAAATTGATGACGAGTAATAACTGGCGAGTAATGGCTCTGATGGCAAGTAATAAATTATACCTGGCCGATCTATCAGAAGATAGATGAATATCTGTACACACCTTAGCTCTAATGGTGAATAAAGTTGATGAACAGCAAATGAAAAAACTCAGATGGCGAGTTATAGTCCCTAGTGGCGAGTAATAATAGGACGGGAACCAGAAAAATTGGAGGGAAAATTCAAAATGGCGAGTAATGGCTCTGAGCACGAGTAATAAGTTATAACTCGCCGAGCTCACAAAACAATGTTTGGAGTCCTGCCTAGCTCTCTGGAGAAGTGGCGATTAAAAATAGTAAGAGAAAAACAGAAAAAAAGCCTGTTGGTGAGAAATAAACTTGTGAGAATACAAGAAACTTTCAAGCAAAATGCAAATTAAAATTCATCTAAACAGAAGCTTAGTACCGTCTCCCCCAGCAACGACGCCAAAAAAATGTTGGACCTTTTTTGTGCCTCCCTGATCGGTGCGATTAAGAGAGCAAGAATGGGCTTGGATCTCCAACCGGGTGAGTAGTCGGTGTAGTACGAGCTTTGATCCAATGGGGAGAGGGTTAAGCTACAGATCTAAACAAGATCTAAGCCTACCAAGGGTGTCAATGTTGGCATAAGATCTAGATGTGGAATGGCTTAGATGTGGGGTGTGATGCTTGACATCTTCCTATCTCCTTTTGGATTTAAGCTTTGGATGGATCCTCTTCTTGGATCATTGCCTTCTTGGGTTATTTAGGCACTTTGAGCTCTAAATCTTCTTCACATGAGGCTTATCTTCTCAAGGAAGGGGAGCAATGGAAATGAAACCTACCTATGGATCTTATTGATCGTTCCAAATGAGGTTCTAACACCTATTTTACTATTGTGTGATTTTGTGGATTAAGAGATTAAAAATGTGTAAAAAGGAGGGCTTCACATAGAAAGAAAAGATAGGAGGAGGAGGCTTTACTTCTCTCTCTCTCTCTCTCTCTCTCTCTCTCT
>CM055107.1:19542814-19577814 GCA_029204225.1 Diphasiastrum complanatum | reverse complement strand
ATTTTCCTTTCCCTCCAAACCACATCGACGCCCACCCACTCCGTCGCACCCTATCCGACCTCCCTGGTTTGACGCCGAGTGTCGTATCCTCCATCTCCAAGTTACCCAAGCTAGATTGCATAATACACACCTTCTTCCTGCAACTCGTCGATCTTTCCATTATGCCCTCCGACGGAAGAAACGGACGTATGAAACTCAAAAAGGGAAAAGCTTAGTCGATTCCCTTTGCAGTTCCTCATCTGGTGCCTTCTAGAGAGAATTCATCCCCCGTGCCCCACCTCCTCCCCTCACTGACCTCCACACCTGGACTACATATGCCACTACCTTATATACTCTACTCACGGACATACCCATCTCCATTTCTCCCCGACCGACTACTTTCACTTTCTTCACCCGAGACATGGTCTTGACCGCCATCAAAAAACTGAAAACTTGTCGCACCCGTGATATTGACGACCTTGAATCCGAACTATTAATCCGTGCTGCAGATATACTTTCACCGATCCTAGCCACTTTGCTTAATCAAGCAGTTGTCTCCGGCTTCCCTTCCTCTTGGTGCACCAACATCATCCACCCCATTCATAAAACTGGTGACCCCATGGACCCTGGAAACTATCGCACCATTATGATTGGACACATCATTGCTAAGTTATATGGCACCATCCTACAGTCAGCAGTCAGTTCTAGGGCAGAGTCTAGGAGATCGGACATGGCAGGGACAGCTCGGGGTCAAACCCGACTATTACAAGACACACTTTCTGGAGCTAGACACAGTTGGATTTCCAGTTTTACCACACTCTCTCACCTCAGGGCTATCTCATGAGCTCCGATTTATTCTGGGCCAGTTCCGAGTGTCCTCACACCAGTTGGCGATTGAGACTGGACGCTTCCAGGGTACCCCACGTGAGGAGTGTTTTTGTCAGTTATGTTCATTATCTATGGTTGAGACAGAGGAGCATTTCCTTTTCACATGTCCACTTTACTATGAGATTAGAGGACGATATCATTGCCTTTTTCGTCAGACACCAGTTATATTACGGTCCCTCATCTCATATGAGGACCCTAGATGTGTGGCACTTATGATACGTGAGATGTCCCTCCTGCATCAGGACCTATGTCAGACAGCTCAGCACACCTATCCAGACTCACAGTCTCAGATTACATCCTTCTTCTCTCGTCGGAGATCACGTTCTGATGCAAACATGACTGACAGCGATTGCGACGACATTCCCAGACCTAGGATGCAGAGACGACGCATCACCCAGCCACGAGAGTTACACGCCCTACCAGACCTCTTACACAGAGACACACTATACATGCTCCTGTTCACAAGCGACGTCAGCGGGCTCCTGCACTTCCTCATGCTACAGCTCTCATTACATCCTTCTACAGCGCCAATACAGACCTGGCATCTTGACATGGACACATTTGACTACCATGCACAGAAATTATCATTTACGTAGTTATCTTAACTTGTACTAGATGTTTCCTTTTTTCTTTATTACAGTTTTTGGAGGCGTTTATACGCTCCACGGTTACCACATACTTGACATGTATTTCCTTAGTCTTATATGCCTTTTGGCATGGAAAAGACATTAATAAAGCTTCTTCTTCTTCTTCTTCTTCTTCTTCTCTCTCTCTCTCTCTCTCTCTCTCTCTCTCTCTCTCTGCAGCGATGGCCTAGCTCCATCGCGTCCATTTGCTAACGTCCTTCGCTGCCACTACTGGCCTCCATCGTGCTGCTGTTGGCACCCTCCATTGCGGATGCTGCTGGCCCTCCATCGCTGCCCTGCTAGCCATGCTGGCCCTCCATCGCTGCTCTACCCTGACTGTTTGCACCTGTCCCATCGCTTCTGTCCATCGTTGAAGGTGCATCCTCCAATTTGTAAAATGCCTCGTCGCAAAGGTCCCCTTAATCCTGATCCATCTTGTGTTTCCAGAATTGCTTCAGCCTCACTTCCAATGCCCGTTGCAGTTCCTATCCCTCCATCAAATCCTAGTCCCGACAATGAATCTAAGCTAAAATTCAGCAGCTCGAAAGTCAGGTGGAACAGCACCATACAGCTGTCAAATCATGGGCAGATGTACTTAAAGGTTCGTCTACAGCTGTTTCTCCACCCTCGCCTTCATCTTCGTTTATCTCAGCCACATTCACTGAGGGCCGTCTGCGAGAGCACAAAGCTCTCAATGTTCGTGTTAGAGGTATTCTGAACTCCCAAAATGTTGTTGAAGAAGCTGAAAAGTTTTTGGAAGGACATCTTCAGCACCATAGCAAAGGTATGGAAACTGCCTGGCGACCTAAGAAGGACCCGGATACTCTTGTCATCCGCTTCACTTCAGTGTCTCACCGGCGCGAAGTTTTAGGGAAACGATCTAAATTACGTGATACAAAAATCTATTTGGATGAAGATCTTACTTTCATCTAAGTCCAAGAACGTAAAAAGGCAAGACATGAAGCTCTATCTACTGGCAAACGACTTATCTATCGCGATGGCATTATCAGATTTGTGGATCGTAAGCCTATAGTTAATGAAAATCTTAATTCTGAGATAGACTCTGAGTTAGAGAAATGAAGAGATGTCCAGTTGAGCATGTAAATGGTACACGTACCATATAATCCTGGCCATATCACTCTCTTCTTAGTTAATTTGTTTCTAGTTAGTTTGTTTCGACGGCACTGATCCATCTTGTTTCCATCTTATCTGATGTACTGGTTTCGTCTCATACGCTTTTCGGCATGGAAAAGACGTTAATAAAGCTTTCTTTCTTTCTCTCCCTCTCCCTCTCTCTCTCTCCCTGTTTTTTCACTAACATTGTCCTAGAGATGATGGCACTTCATAAGAGAGTTTTGGGTTGTTTTAGGAGTGAGAGGTATCTAAAAGCATATATGGAGCATCATTGGGGTAAAGCAGGGTTGTTCCTAGAACCTACGCTTTTTGCATTGTACATTGATGAGCTTAAGAGCGTCGTCAAGGAGTGTGATGGTGCAAGTTGCAACTTTGGTGACATTTTGATTGCCATTCTTCTATATGCGGATGACGTGGTTCTAGTCCCCATGGCTAGAGAGGGTTTACTGAGGCAATTGGATAGTGTTCATGCTTTTTGGGGGTTAACATTCCGAAGACTAGGAATACGGTCTTCAATACATCCAGGGCCTTCATACACCCAAGCCACCTCACTACCACTCTCCATACATTCACTCATCTTTCCTCCACACTCTACACCTCCACGTTGTCCATGTTTGTACCCTTTTCTCCCATCTTTTCTCCCTTACGCCAAATGCGAGTATCACATCTTACTCAAATGTAAGAAAGTTGTCTACACAGAAGTTCAAAACAAAGGGGGCCCCTGAACTCTTGTATAGATCTTCATCAAGTTCCTTCTGTTGTTTCTTCTGCACCCTCTCCCTCCCCTAAAAATTTTATGTATGGATGAAGTACACCACGACATTATACATAGAGGTTACCACCATTCCCCTCAGCATATCACCCAAACCCTCATATTTGTCTCTATTCACCCCCTCTATGGTATGTGAGGCCATTGATAGGCTTAGACGTCACGACCTGTCGTGTTAGGACCTTGAGGCTTAGCTTCTTATCGGCATTGATAATTCGTCTCCTATGTGTTTGCGTCAATTGCTGATTTGCAGACTTTTGAATCTTTGACTTCATACGACATCACATGCCCATAAAAAGTTGAGGTCATAGCACCATATGAGTGAATTATACGATGCTTCAAGTCATATGAGGGCTTATCTCCACCATCATAGGAGTGAAGCAGGGTTGTTCGGTCTTTATATTGATGAGTTGGACATGGTTATTGGTCAAGAATGGCGGATACAAGTGCATATTTGATCTTTATCTTGCTATATGTTGATGACATTGTTTTTTGTCTCTTGCCAAAGAGGGTTACACCAACACCCAAACAAACTGCACTTGTTATGTACAACTTGAGGTTTGGAGATCAATGTAAAGAAGACCAAGATTATGGCGTTCAATGCATCTTGATCTTATAGGCAGAGGCATGATTTCACATTGGATGGTCAACCATTGGCGATAGCCTCTTTTTATACATAGCTGGGTGTACTCTTCATTAACCCTATACATAGTATGAGATATTGCCACTAGCCAACTTGGGAAAGGTAGCCTTTGGTCCAATTTAGAGCACTCGTGTTTCAAGAAAAATACAAGATGCTCAAATTATGTGTCGATTTTTTACTCTTGGGTCACCCCCACCTATGTATGCAACAAAGACATGGTGCATTAGGTTCACGTCATTAGCTTGGGCTAGCCTCACACATCTTCAAGTCTCATTTCCACACCAAATTATCCTAGCCGAGTTTTCCATAACTCCCATTCAGGTGGAGGCTATTTTTACATTAATTATCTACATTCAAAGACATTTGGAATTTGGAGATAGAAATATTGGAAGAGAGATATCCATGGCAACACTCACATCATCACAAGAGATCTACAAGTAGGGGCATACTCCCATGCCTCACATCGATTGGATTCTTTCGGCTTATCCATATTTCACCTATTGATGGGAATCCACTCTTTTATCCAATAGTATATGTATTAATCACATACTTAGAGAGATTGGTTGTGGGCCAACTGGGAGTAAAGCTAGACTTCTACCAAAACCACTTCTTGGACATGTGCAACAATCTACAACTAAAATACATAAGATTGAAGCAAAACCTTTCACTCTATCTCTTTATAGAGTACAATGGTAAAAGCCAAAGAGAGCACCATTGCAAGCAATTCCCATTCCATGTGTGCCTCACCACACTTTTAATAGTAACCATCTACCTTAATATGAGGACTCAATCCACTCACTTCTTTGGTTAATATCACATGGTGTCCTCCTTCAAAGTGGAGGCTAGTTCTTCCACTTATGTCCTCCACACAGTGGGCCTCTCTTTCTTTCCATCACAAATGCCATCAGCCTCCACCACAGTCAAGATCATCTAGATATGCTCTGTGCAGGTGCCCCGGGATATATTGATGAGTACCAGTAGGTAGGTCAGTAATCTGACTATTCACTATGGAGAGGATAGGACGGGCCTGTAAATACCATGAGAAGGAGTGTCTCTCTGAATGTAAGCGCCGGGATGATGACAAAGCTGCTGCCACATAGTCTGTCGCCGACCTGGAAATCCTCCAATTGTTGTAAGAATGTGACAATGTGAAACAAGGCCTCAAACTGAATGGGGGGAACAGCAAACTCCGCCAATATATCTAATGTGGTACATAAGGCTTAGCCCGTATCATCCGAGAGAGCATATGGATCTGGAGTCATGAGATGCATGCCCAATCAATGACTGTCAGGCCAGTGCTCCATGCTTCCGATGCGTACATGGCTGAGGGGATGACCATAGTATCAAAGAGTCAGCACGTACTGGTCGTGTGTGAGCTGAAGCACAGTCTCTCCAGATCTACCAATGAGGCATAGCCCTTCCACAATCGGGAAACCGCTGCCCCCTGTCTCATACTGAAAGTGGGACCAGAGAATACAACCCCCAAATATGTATAGGAATCAACCACCTCAAGTGGGTGATCATCCCATAGAAGCTCCTGACGTATCATAAAGGATCTGGAACCAAAAAATACTTAAGAACTAGAAGTATGTATCAAAATGTGTTACATATTATGAGAGGCTAGAGTGTATAAATCATCTCTGAAGTAAGAGCTATCTAACTAACGAAACAGGAATGGAGTACATGATGGTATGAAATTTGAAACAAAGACGAGGCTATGCCATGGCCACAGAAGGTAAGGATGCAAATAATGTAGTACAGATAAAAGTCGATGGGAGCCAGGCATGGCGGACATGATGTGGACTACCTACGTTGTCTCTAGGCTCAATGTCTAGTAGTGACATCTGCCTCATCCTTCGATCTGCTCTCTACACAAAAATCATCTCATGATTGACAACGAGAAAAGTATATGAGGTGCTAGGTGGTTGCAACAGGTCTCTAGTATTGGCCATGGTCATATAACATGTGTCACTCCTCAAGCAAAACATGTCTCTAATCATCAAGGCGACACATCTCTGGTCCTTATATGATACCAAGGAACACAAAGTAACTTGTTGGTCATGAAAGAGGCAGTAGTACCTCCCTTGAATTTCATGGTAGAGAGGCATTGGAAGATAAAATGCTCCTCTAACACAGTCATCCCCATGGTACACAATTGGCAAATCTTGCCCTGTCTATGGTTTCCCTGATAGGACCGAACCTCTACTTCTAGCTGGTGTGAGGAAACTCAGACTACTTGTGCGATTTGAAGTTTATGAGATAAGCCAGAGTCCGAGTAAGGGGACAATGTGGGAAACATGGCAACATCTAATTACAAAATTGTCTTGTAAAAATCTAGTTTGACTCCCAAGGATGAGCTTGACAAACATGCTGAACATTGAATGTAGGTAGTCATGTGATCCCAAAGAGAGGTGAGAAATAGATATAGCAAGTGTGTGCAGAAGAGGTCACACTTGTGTGCACCCAGAGAGATGGTAGATAACAAAGATATCTAAAGCCACAAGAATCTGGCCCAATCAAATCTTGTAAGCTTGGTAGCCATGCCTCTGCTACATACATAGTTGTAGGTGTAAGTAAGCGTCAAAAAGGCGACACCTACTTTAGGCATATCATGTATGTCATCTGAAACAAAGTCACTCATATTGACTACAGAAGTCTAGCCCTTTCCCGATTGACACGTGGCAGCATGTCTCATGCCGCCTATAGGACTGCAAAAGAGAACTCCCAGGCATGTGTAGGATGATAGTCTCTAGCGATTGGCCAATTAAAGTGAGAATCTAGCACTGCATAGAGGAGTGGAATTTAATAAAGACCATGCTCTGGTCTTCTTTACTTTACCTCCAAACCTCTATAACAACAAAATGTAGATGTATCAATGTGTTGCTACAAGCCTTCCCCAGTTGGAGAAATCGGGCCCACATCATTTGCTGCATACAGTAGCATAAATGGCAGAATATCCTCAAGTCTGCACCCCTGACCACCATACTACCCACTCCCTCAATCTAGTCAGTGAAGAGATCAGAGATGTAGGAGAGAGTGAGTAACCTTGCTTTACTCTAATAGTGATGGTGACTAGCTCAAAGATACCTTCAGGGGAGCGAAAACCTCACACTATTCCCTCGTGTAATGTCAAGACAACAAATATAATATCACATGGGAAGTACTCTAAATATTGAGCTCCTAACCATCAAGTGCATGTATGCGTAGGGGGGTATGACTTGTTATGATTGACTTCGAAGCAAAAGGAAGACTTAGCCTTTACAATCTGAAAAGAAAAATCTTTCATTTGGGATGTTGCAAAGAGGATGTTTGAGAAAATATTTGAAACAAACTCATACCAAACATCTGGAAACTATATAAGAAACTAAAAAACTAGGCCTGTTGAAACTCTGAAACAAAGCACATTCAAAAGTCTTCCAAGTAAAAGAGTCCCACGCACTCATATTAGGAAGTTTGCAATGTGAAGTCCATCAGCAATTATTTCAAACTGCCCAAAAATCAAACTAATTCAACAGACTCTGGATAACCGCAATCCCACATCTAGGCTCAAAATATGACAAATAGAACCACTACCAAGAAGTTTCAACAGTTACAGTACTGCAGACTCCAAAAGACATGATCTAAACAGTTTCTAGCGCAGAAACTCTAATCATGCATGATTGTGCAAAAAGAAATATAGGTATCCATCTCAAAAACTTCGACCTTAGCATTATATTTTGATTAAGTTCAGCTAATGTATATTAGTACCTCAAACATATTCAAATATCGCATAAATAGAGTGGGTAAGAATGGCTCCATTTCAAACTGGCAAATTAAAGTTTGATGCTTGATAAAACGTCCCAGAAGAGAACTCCATTGAAAATCCCAGAAATGGCAATTCTGAATCCCTCCCCACAATGTTAGACACTCCCACAGCCAGCCACTGTCAATATTTAAAGTAATAAGTTGTGTTAGGCTTAAACAAAAATTGAATGATAAACAAAATGCTTAGAAAAAGTACGATATGATATAAGAGTTAACCTTGTGAAAAATGCAATGCTCTCTCTTTGCTTGGAACTCTTGGTTGGAAGGAACAATGAGAGAAAGCCAACAGCTTCCTGAGAAGAGTTATGTGAAAGATCTTGGATTGCAGGTCTGCATATTTTCAAAATCATACCAGATTAATACAAAAATGCAAACATTATTTGCATCCTTAGTGCCTTTACTATATAGAAAAATCAATAAATAGGAGAAACATGGGTGTTACGACAATTTTCTGAATGATCATAACAAATCTCAGCCTCCCTCCACAGTCATTCAACGGACCAGATCAAAACTAAGATCCTATTGTCTCACTCAGATGCTAAGACCTTTCATTGCAACCATTGTCAAGATGGTATGGCTGCACATGAAAGAAAACTCTAGCCATGTTCACGATCTATTATAAGGACCTTTGACCTCAATCAGTATCAAAGAGCAGGCAGAATTATCCCCTATCAGTGGTTAGAATCCTGATAAACTTTATCAATCCTCTAGCATGTAACCCAAACACTAAATCCCGATACCGTTCTCATGATATTAGCATGATGTTATCTTATATTATATTTCGATGGCACTCTTGGTGTATAAGGACGGCTTGGGATGTTCTTATATGTCGTATCATTTAGGGTGGTGCTCTCTCCATAGTTCCATCGAATCGTAATTCAAACCTCAACCCACGGTTCAGACCAGCTGGTTGGAACATTAGGACCCAAAAAAATTTATTTTAATCGTTTTGTCCCAAAAAGTTTTCTTTGGAAAATACAATTCATTTTTAGTGTAATTCTTACTGAATCAATGTACAAACCTCTCGCGTATCTGATTTAAGTCAATAAGAGAATCCGCATTTAATTCAAATAAAGCCTTCACTAAATCAATGCGCAAGTGGAAGAGCTCTTTGATAAATGATCCATATAGATTATCTTAGTATCTGATGGCCAATTTATTAATAGACGTTTTATCCTAATATGCTACAAATGTTTCATGGGATACGCTAAATGTTTCATTGAAACCGAATCCAAATTGAAGTTTATCGAACCAAAGGGGCGGTTGGCAGTTTAACTATAAAAGTGATTATGTAATTCAGAAATCAACAGGAAGCGACAATGCCCAGTCATGGATTGCAGTCATTGCACGGAGTTGTAATTGGTCCCTAATATTTTAACGAACTCTTGTTTTGGATATAACAGAAGGTTAGGAAAAAGAAAAAAAATACATAAAACCGATTCACTGGTTCCAACTTGATTATGTCCTATAATTCAAACCTCCAATTCAAACGGGCCCCAAAAACCATGCATTCTTCATCCATATTTGAGATATCCAGTACTCAATAATGCTTTTCTTTGGTGTTCCTATAGCATTGGCACATGCATATGGTCTATTAATTGTAGCTGTATTCCTAATGCTATAGCTGCAACATTTGTCCTATGAGGTTGTCGCCTTGGTGATCCTATTGATACCTTCATATGGTAATCTCAGGCTATACAATTGGCTTGGTATATACATAGTTGTAGCAGCCTTATGAGAAACATTAATCAAAATGCCTTCATTTGGCATTCTTGGAGCACAAGTGTTCCTTGGCAGAGCTTCATCATTCCTTGGCAGAGCTTCATCATTGTCATCCAGCTGATTACACTCTTCATGTTGGGGTTTGTAATTCAGCAAGGATACTTCATGTAGCAACCTGTTAGCATATGCATTTTTCGTGACTTGTACACAACAACAACGTTTTTGATGAGATCTCCAACATATGTAATTTTATAGGTTATATCTTGCAATAGCTATAGTAACTCAATTTTCATTTCAATATATGTTGCTTTTATAGCAAAAATCAAGGGCAATGTTTTTTAGTGTGGGAGTGTTAAGGACTTGCAACACTAGGGCACCTGGCAACTGGGCTCAAGATTTCCCTCCAGAACTGTTGCCTCCCTCATTTTTCAAAATACGTAATAGGTTTCAAGAAAAGCTCCTTTACGGTTCCCTGGAAAAATTGGCCGATTCGAACTGGACCATAAAAATTTTGACAATAGAGATTAAAAACACTCATTTAATAACATTTGATTCTTAATATGTCTGAGCTTTTTGTTAGAGAACTCAATTATATGATTGCATTTAGTGAGCTTTCATGATCTTTGGAGAAGATTATTCATTGTTCATCAGTTATAATCCCTTTATGCTTTGTGTGATGCCATATTTGTGAACCTAATCATAACTACACTCTAGAATCTTGCTAAATCACATTCTAGAATGCCATAATTTTTTCAGCTGCACTCTTTGAAGTTTTCTCTAGGCAATAACAGAGCACTTCAAATTATATTAGCGCACAATTCCATTACATGGTGGTCATTTTCTCAAACTTGAACAAGCCAAAAAGCTCAATGTTTTCTTTAAAGAGAATATTTGTAGCAGACAAAATGCAATGAATGTGAATCTATCTATTTCCTTGACCACAAGGTACAATGGTATGAGATACACTTTCCTTTGATCTTTTTCCACAATACAAAATCTAGCTTTCCTATGTAGCAACTGCACCAAGGCACGATTCGGAGCTGAAAATCATAACAGCATTTCCTTTAGATAAGAGCATTCAACTCAACAAAAGAATACTGACGAAGCCCACAATTGAGAAAACTTATGCTTACATGGTGCTAATTAAATCTATGGGACTCAAAATTTGAGAATGTTTTGGAATGGATTTGTTGTTGACTTGTGCATTCATGATTTGATTTTTTAAGTTACTTTCATCAAACTTTGGGCATGTACTTTTATTTAGCATTTATTTCTTGAGACAAGCTACTAAATGATATAAAGCAATAAGTTTTAGATTGTGAAATAATAAACATAAAATATTAAATACAGATTGGTAAAGATCTTGAAGGCAAAGTACATCTACTCCTAAATTAGAAGCATGGCAAAGGAATTTTTAGCCACGATTACTTTGGGATCAATTCATGCACATCAAAAACTTTTTCATAAAGTCACGCAACTTTCAAATAAGTACTTCCTTGAACACATATACTGTTAAAAGCACCACCATGGACAAACCTAAACTCAGACCAAACTTCTTCTGCCGCACTTGAGGGGAAAAATTGGCGACAATGGTGCACCAAAGACGTGATTGTTTCTAGATGGACCTTTTTCAAGGCCCATCCTTCGTAGGTGTGTTGCCTGCAGTGAAAATGGTCCATATCGACATAATCAAGAGAACTGTTCACATACTTAACATTTTCAATAGTTGCTGCAAGACAGAAAATTGTGCTTTGATATGCTAGCAGATTCTATAAAGTTTAGGCCTAATATTTCATCTGTGCTGCTTCTTACAATCCTATTTTTCCTGACAATCAATCAAGAGAATTCAGCGCAATTTGCTGCAGTAGCAGGTTGAGCATTATAGAGGAAAGAACAAATCATGGTTGACAAAAGTCCCTATTTTCATTTGTTCCCAAAAAAAAGGAACTTAGATTAACTGAGCCAATGACCAAGCAACAGGGCACGAACCCCTTGTGGGAGCCATCAAGAACTGTAAATTGGGTTCTTCCTAAAAAGTTCTCTAAAAGGCCGCCACTAGAGAACTATAAGTACGGTTGTCTCCACTCTTTTTACACTAGATTAAAATTTTCTACTCGAGTCTTTTGTAAAAACTCATGCAACAACTCCTTTCCTCACCCGCCTAATGTTGATTGCAATGTTATCTTCGAAGGAGATTATTATGCAGTCACTGATTTGTTGTCTACTTTTGTTTGTGCTGCTCTATGCCTGATTGTCTTCATAGCCAGGTATTATAGCAGTTTCCAGGCACACAAGTTTGGGCACAAAGTTTCATTTGCCCCGGTTTCTTAATTTGGAGGAGAACGCCAATGAACATCCAAAAGTGAGTTTTCATTTTAAGCTTTGAAAAGTATTGCCAAGTGTTTTTAATGGTCCCTTTCATTCAAACCTTTAAAAATTATTGCCACGTATTTTATATGCTCCCTTTCATTCAAAACTTTGAGAACTATTTCCAAGTGCTTTTAATGCTCCCTTTCATTAAGCTTTGACAACTAATGCCAAGTGTTTTTTGCTCCTTTTCTTTCTTTTTATAGACATCGAGTCCATTACCTATTAAAGATAGCAAAAGCATTTGTCAACCCAAAAAGAACAACCAGAAACTCATACAAACCAAAGCTTTTGAGGAAAGCAATTTTATGAACATCCTCTAGCACAACTCTTATTTAATAATACCCACTATTGACATCAATACCCCTAGAAATTTATTCCCCCCGTTTGTAATGAATTGCATGACCAAGCTATGGAGTATCTTAGCTTCAATACTAGATCAACCATGAAAGCTTGCAAAATTAGCTATGGAAAACATGAAATACAAGGGATAATACTTAAGCACTCATAGTATGATAGCGCAATCTCACCACTATGCACTTTCCATAGTTGCATCGAACCACGGTTCAAATCGATCTGGGCCGGTTTGAATCGGCCTGTTGCCCTCTTGGCCCAAACCATGACCCGGGAGGTCCAAAACACGCGCGCGCGCGCGCGCGAGAGAGAGAGAGAGAGAGAGAGAGAGAGAGAGAGAGAGAGAGAGAGAGAGAGAGAGAGAGAGAGAGAGAGAGAGAGAGAGAGAGAGAGAGAGAGAGTGCACATATAGGAGCTGACAAGCTCAATTAGCTAAAGAAAGAACAATAGCTGCAACCTTAAAAACTATATATACTGAGATGGTTGGCACAGTCAAAGCCCATCAGCCTGGAATAATAAGTGTCTGTCAACTTGGAAAAAATGGTGTATCGTATGTTGCAAAACTATAGCTGAATGGGCCGCGAAACTCTGTCTTCAAGTGGACTGTCGTTGTCGTCTAAACTGTTGTGGAGCTGTGGCATGTGGTCTATGAACTGGCTGTCTCTCTGGGCGTCGACACTGTCTCAACCGTCTGTCTAGAACATTTGGAATCTTAGCCTCTCCATCAGGGTCACTACTCAAGGCTACCTCATGTCTCTATCTCCGGCGGGAGGCACTCCGTGATGCTCAGCTGTATCCAGGGGGGGTATTGTCATGTCCAGTCTCGTCATCCGGAAGTCCGCAAGTCTGACATCTCCCGAATCATCCATGCAACACATTTGGGGTCCTCATATGATATCAAGGTAGAGAGTGTGACCGGATGATCTCTAAACAAGCAGTAATATCTCCCTCGTATCTAATATAAGCTGGGCATCTAAAGAGAAAATGTGACTCATCCTCTGCCTCATGTGTGTCACACATACTACAGAAACGGGCCTCTAGCGGGGTGCCACCATGTCTATGGTCTCAATTGCTAGCTGATGTGACGAAACCCAAAACTGACCCATCACTATCCGCAGTCTATGTGAGATACTCTCCAACATGTATCTAGGTACTATAGGACATCCAGTTGGATCTAGAGATAGAAAATGTGTGCAATAAAACTTGCTCATGGTCCCCAATGGACCCTGCCAAGTGCTCTGGAGATATGCTCTATACAGGCGCCCCCGGATATATTGATGAGTACCGGTAGGTAGGTCGGTAATCTGAATACCCACTGTGGAAAGGAGACGATGAGCCTGCGAATACCATGAGGAGTGCCCCGCTGAATGTAAGCGTTGGGATGATGACAAAGCTGCTACCACATAGTATGTGTCGCCGACCTGGAAATCTTGCAATCTCTATAAGAATGTGACAATGTGAAACAAGGCCTCAATCTGAAAGGGAGGGACAGCAAACTCCGTCAATATAATCTGATGTGGTATAGAGGGCTTAGCCCGTATAATCCGAGAGAGCACATGGATGCACGCCCAATTAGTGATTGTCAGGCCAGTACTCCATGCCTCCGCTGCGTACATAGCTGAGGGGACAACCATAGTATCAAAGAGTCGGCACTTACTTGTCGCATCCCTAATGTGTGAGTTGAAGCACAGTCTCTCCATATCTACCAATGAGGCATAGCCCTTCCGTGACCGACAAACAGCTACATGTCTCATACTAAAAGTGGGACCAGAGAATACAATCCCCAAATATGTGTAGGAATCAACCACCTCAAGTGGATGACTATCCCATAGAAGCTACTGACGTATCATGAATGATCTGGAAGTACTAAACACCATGACCTTGGTCTTGGCCATATTTACCGACAAACCCCACTATGCACAGAAAGAAAGAAGAGCATCCAGATGTTGTTGTAGGTCCTCCCTCGTCCTCGAGAGTAAAACTACATCATCGGCAAATAATAGGATAGCAATAATAAGGTCACCCAATGTACAGCCCTCCCCTCTGTCACCCCGTATAACCTGCTCCAGCTCATCTATGTATAGGCCAAAGAGTGTAGGTGAAAGTGGACAACCCCGTTTGACCCCAATAGCCAAGACAAAATGAAAATGAGTGACCATCCTATTGGACATTTCTTCCCATCTCTGTTCTTACCTTTCTTGCATCTATTGCCAAATCAATTTGCTTTCTTCCACCTTATCTTATGTATGCATAGTTGTACCATTAGTAAATAGCGCTGCATAAAGAGAGAATTGACAATTACTGGTTGATTGCCGAAAAGCCATCCCTATTGTTTTGGCCCAAGAGAACATTATTACGTCGTCGCAACTACTTGAGTTTAATACATATTGAAGATTGGTTATGTAATTTGGATGAACATCGTCATCTAAATTCAAGTTCCAATCAAGGCAAGAATACATTGGCAGCATCTTATTTTCGAGAAAAAGCCTCAATCTGGTGGCAAAGCATGTCACATAACCAAGAGTTTATACAGCAAACATGGGACAACTCCAAGGAGTTATGCATGGAAGCTTTCATAGATTACTACATGAAAATCTTGGTACCGGTTGCAACAAATAGGTTCTGTGAAATGAGAGATTTTGTTTGGTATCGTCGAAGATGATCTAGCTTAATGAAAAAACATCCATCGAATGCTATCTACGTGGTCTTCAAGATCATATTCGCCTCTATTTGGAGTAAGTTCTTTCATCACCTCCAACATTAATGGATGTGATGCAACAAACAGTGATTCAAGAGAGAAGGGTAAGGCGACAGAAACTGAACAAGAAAAACAAATTGGAGTCTCAACATGGACAAACTTCTATAACATTGTGTTATGCTCATCATCAGCCACTACATCAAATTTCTCAATTTTACCAGGGTTCAAAAATAATTGAGGAATTGCAGCATGTGTTCCCAAATCACCCAAAAGAGCTTCTACATGAGCAACAAGGAGCTATTGAAACATCTTTTTGCTTTTTCATCCCTATGATATCCCTGATCTTCATTCAGTGTTCCCATAAGAATTGCTTAGGATTCTATCCAAGAGTCATAAGTATAGCGTCTAGTCTGAATTTTCATTAGGGGCTGTCTAGCCAAACTAGATAAGACATGTATGTGGAATTTGTTACTCTTGCATGTCAACGGGATATGACTTACGGTTTGTGTACTATATCTTAAGCCTCTCCCCGGCATCTATTCTCCTCAAGTCATAGGAGTCTGGCTTATGTTTTTGAGAGTCAATATCATATGTCCTAGTATCAAAGTGTATATGACGATACCATCTTCAAGGATTAATCCGTGGATAATCTTTCGGATAATCAAAATAAAGATGAATTATTTAGATACTAGTATATTGATGTGAATATCACTGGGAGTGGGCAAATATAGAAGACACATTCTTTGACTTGGAACATCACTACTTTGGATCATCACTAAGTGTATCAAACTCTCTGTTCATAAGAGAAATGAATCAATATATGGCTATCCATTTTCAATGTGCATGTCATCAATTTTGTTCTTATGGGTCCACCAAGAGTAAACTCCAACTACTTTCTACCACATAAATTCGATGCCACAATAGCACAAGGTCAAGTACAACAACAAGAAGCCGAGGTATTGGATGACAAATTTGAGTCGACAAAAGACCAGATAAGTAGAAAAATGAGTATACTATTGTGTGCAATATTGTGCATCATTGATCTCTTCATTGGTCATCTTCAAAGGGCTATTAGCACAAAAGAAACTTGTGGATATATGGCTTTTAATTGGATATTCAAAAGCACATCAGACCTGCAAGTCAATCATCATCAAAGTCAATGACCCAATCAATCAAAGAACCGAAGGTAGTAATTGGGTATCATAGCAAAGAACTATGGATCGTACAATGAGTGCAACAATCTCTAATCAAGGCTACCAAAAACAATACTTGGAGGATATTTCCTATATTAAGAGGTGGTTGAAGCTACTAGAAATTGCCGCACGACTCATGGGGCATGAAGAATCACATGGTCTTCATTTTTTAGGACAAAAATGCTTAAGTAGGCAGATTTTCATATCCCACACCTATTGAGCCCATGTGCTCAATAATAACTAAGTATAGCCATAGTGCTAAATTAGAGTAGGACTAGTCAATAGCATAAACAATAAGGCGGCTTGAACAACCACACTATTTTTGTGAATAGTGGGACTTAGTTACGGTTGCAAGGCCCAATTTAGCCAAATAAGGTCCCAAACTCATACTACAAGCACAAAGGACCAATATAAATAGCTGAGGTCATGCTAAATTTTGGAGGCTATTCTACACTTGTGTAATGTTGAGGTTTCTATGTGTTTTGAAGGTTCTCTTTGAGAGCTTGCTCGGAGATCTTGGTTCATGTGCCTCCCACCACACGAGAGCTTGATCATGCTCTAGTTTAACGCTTGATGTATTGAATGATCACTACTAATGGAGATTACCACTTTACTTTGCCTACTTTGGTGAAGCAAAAAAAAGGTTTCCAGTATGTGTACTTGTGCTTTTTGGATGTGAATGACTTAGTGGATGAATCTCATATTTCAAGTTCTAAAAAGGTAGATAGGTATAGTAGTGTGTTGCACTCTACATCAGATAAGTTTGATAGGCAAAAGTCACAATCTAGATAGCATCCACATTTGCATTAGATCCCAGTGAGCTTTGCTCAGGACAAGTAAACCCAACCAGGTTGACCCCTAGTAGAAATGTGGAAGATACGATTGAGCTAGTTCTAGGGACAAGACTTGTTTGTCGACCTCCTAATAGGATGAGCCTTAAGGAGGACGAGATGAAAAGAAACTTGATGAGTATTATAGGTTAGGATACATTAAGCCTACCAAGAGTGGAAGGGAAGGTTGTCTAAACAAGCAAGCCCTCTCGATTCAATAATCAAGGGTGCCACATAAAGCCATCCGAAACCACAATGCAAAGAATGTATGATGCCTTAGCTCTGATAGACTAAGGAAAGCACCACACCAACCTATCCAGCCCACAGTAATGCATAATCATGAGAGCCACTGCAAATAATGGCGACTGACGCCAAGCTAATAAACCAGGAGTGCCACCAAAATGTACATGCAATTAATTGATCATACTTATGAAGCGATTGGATCTGCCCAGCTATGGTGGACAGCGAAGAAGATGAATAGGATGTGAGCAGAAAATTACAAAATACTCATGAAAGAAACTTGCTTCATTATCTAGAATGATAGTGTATGTTGTAGGGAGCATTCTAACATCATTAATCTTTGATATTGCTCCTTCAATTAGGCCGAATGGATCTCGAATACTTGTTGTCCACAAATTTCCAGCATGAAGAACATAACATTAGCAAGATGCAATGAAAGAAACAAGATCCAAAACACTAATCAAGAAATCAAATGGATAGCATAACACTAGCATTAATGAGCAAGAAATCTACCACACAAGAGAGCAAAACACAATAGCATATGTGAGAAAGATCTCTCCATCAAAAGTGCGCCCACTAGGAGGAGGAGGGTCTCTCTTATAGATAAGAAACAAACTTGGGGTTATATGTATAAATGAAGCGTAGGATCATTTCGATTCTCCTATCAGTTCTATAGCTCGTGATCAAGAATGTTTGTATGTTATGGTTTAAGTTTGGATCAATTTCACCATGTATTTTGGAGCCACACAACATTGTATTCTCTCAAAGTTTGAAAAGGCTTTCCAAGTTTGTAAAACATTATAAGATAATTTATTGTTAAGGTTTATAACCTTGAGTAGGCCCAACAACTTTGAACATGGGCCCCTAGAGGCAATTTCACATACTACCAACTTTATGTTGAAACTTTGTCAATTTTGCATGTAGAAGAGGGCGCATTTTCCCTAGTGTGGAAACTTGTGGACCAAGGCAAATCATGCAAAGACTCATTGCATGTAGAGAGAATGTGAAAACCCATGCATAGAAGTGCATGCTTGAGACTTAGCTTGTGGCACACCTACACTGACACTTGAAAGCTATGTACATCACTTATCATAGTAGAACCTCAACTACAACTATCTCAATAGACAATAAAGAGAAATTGGTAAGAGAGTCAAGGTAAAGCACTGAAATAGAATGTAATGGTGACAATTGGAGCCCTTGAGGCTAAAGCATGACTAGAGTGACCTGAAGCTCATATTTGTTGAGCAACAGGCCTATGTACTCCTCTGACATTGGTCTGTGTCTAAAAGGGGATGATGAAATCCCCCTCTGAATTTGAATCTCGATCCCAACATCTACAAAAAAAGGTCATCATACACATTTGTGTCATGGTAGGCAAAAATACCTCAATGTATCATGTTATAGGCAAAAAATCTCACGTAACATCTAGACAAAACTTTTTAAATCATTATATTTGATCAATGAGCGTGGTGTGAATCTTGAAATAAGTAGTTTAATTGACCTTTGATCTAATAGTACAATGGACATCAAAAGATCAAAGTGTTCCTCCATCTCTACCCCATTCCAAGAGCACAATTGAAATATCTTGTCAATGTGAAGATCCACACAACTTACCGATCTCAACCCAAAAGTGGTGTGGCGACCCTCATTTGACCCAATGTATATTGTAAGTTGTGTGATATTGCAAGGTCCAAATACGGCACACGTGTCAAGACCCATATGCACTCAACTCCAAAAAGTGCCCTATAAAATCCCAACTTGACCTCCAATTGCTCAGACCAAAATCTCTAAACCAAAGAGAGAGAGAGAGAGAGAGAGAGAGAGAGAGAGAGAGAGATGTTAGAAATAATAAATGATAATGTTAGTTTCCCATTGGTTACTTTGACCCAAAACGTCGAGACTTGTGTAACCATGCTCGACTTGTATAACCATGGGTTAGGTTTATTTAGACCATGTTAAGATAGTTTTAGTTAAGTTGGACCCAATTTTGGTCCAGTGGTAACTCGTGGGTCCAAGTAAAGTCTAATTATGTTAAGGGACCCTATCTTGACTTTTGAGAGTGCCCTATAATTAGTAGTCGGTTTGGAAGGTTCTAGAATCTAGAGTTTGGAAGAGTCTAGGCCCTTGGAAGGCCTATTTATATGTACTCATTGTTCATTTGTGATTCATTCCCTTTCAAGCATCGCTACTACTTTCTCTCTCCTTGAGGGCGCCTAACCCTCTCCCTCTTCTTCTTCTTCTTCTTCTTGTATATGGAGATTGAATGTTAGAAGGATCTTGGCACTTTGATTTCCTACAACACACACACACACACACAATAAATAAATAAAGAAAGCCTGGGATAAAACCATAATTTTACCGGTCACACTTCTTGGTCAGTATTTGGACATTGGTTTGTCTCACGGACTCAGGGTTATGTTGGGGCAGCTTAGAGTCTCAAATCACCAATTATATGCGAAGAAGATTAGACTATTAACGTTCACAGAGACCAAAATGGCGTATAGGACCAAATAATCAACAGAATTGTGAATGTCTGTTTAAATTTGATAGCAACTAGAATAAAACTAATCTATAATAAGCTTCAGCTAAAAGAATCGACTAGTAGTTTTTTGCATCTAGTATAAGTTTTCATAACAAAACTAAAAAGCATGCTACGATTGTCATGCTTAAAAAAATTGATAAAATAATGCGACAACTCATTAAAAAAATTCCTCGAAGTCTTCACGAAGTGGAGCCCCATGCAGTGCAAAAGGCATGAAGGTTGTCTAACTGTCTATGAAGTCCCTCTCTAGTCCAAGAGACTCGAACCACATCATCTACAATAAGTAGCATTAGTACATCACCAAGTCTACATCTTGCATCCCACACTATTCAACGACCCTCTCTAGCTCGAAACCAAAAAGCTTAGCCGAGAGGGAAGAACCCTACTTCACACCTATGGTGCTCCATGTATGCTCCAACATATTTGTATCACTCCTGAAAGAACCCAAAATTGTGTCTGTGGAGAAGCATAGGTCGCGTAACCTTTGGATGAGTAAGGAATGTGTTTCAGAGTCAAAGGCTTTCTTGAAGTCTATGAAACAATAGTATACCTACTCCCTCCTATGTCCGCCTCCTCAATGAAAGCTCAATAAATAAAGATGTGATGTATTGTAGAGTAATGAGCCCTAAATCCTACCTGGCCCAATGCATCTAGCCTCCAAGTCTCAGCGCTCGGTGCCCACAACTAACTGCAGAATTGTGCCATACAACTTCACAATGACATGGCCAATCTTGATAGCACAGTAGTTACCCGGATTCAGGAGTCACCATTTTTATGAATGGGATGGATGATGTTGGTAAACCAGTGAAGGAAATTCAGAGACAACTGCATGGTTGAGTAGTGTGGCAAAGATAGGTGAAAGTGCGACTATAATATGGATCAATAGCTTAGTCTCAAGGTCATCGATGTCCTTGGCACGGTGGGTCTTCAACCTCTTAATGGCCGCATGGACCATATCAAAGGTGAAGAAAGTAGACTCAAAGGACTAGGAGAAATGAAGACGGGTTTGGTATATAGTGCGGTAGCATAATTTGTCCATGCACGCAGGTCTTCCAGGAGGGGGGGTGGGACACGAGGGATAAACTCACAACAAAAAGCACCTGTGGAAGAGCTGAAAAGAAAGATCAGTGAGTCACTTACCTTCGCTCTTTTTATAAGCCCCCTTTTTATGATGGAGTATATGGTGACAGGAAGAACAAATGATATGTCAAAGGTGTGGTTTGTGAGTGCGTGCATGAATGACGAGTCGAGGGTGGAAATTCACCATCATACCAAGGCTGCGTATGGAACATGCATCTAGAGGGCTTAGATGGGAATGCCATGGACACAACTATATGGAGTGATGTGATGAGGAAAGCGTCCTATGTTTGCAATGGGCTATCATTTGGGAAGTGGTGACGCAATGAGGCAAGAAACTCCTAGTATCTCGTCATATAAGAGTGATTAATAATGCATTTAGGTGCATCAAGGGAGGGGTGAGGTGGTGACTATGAGGGTGTAATAGTACCGGGAAGTGCTAGTTTAAATATCTACTTCTTGACATCAAAAGTGATAGTTCTAATTTTGTTTGAATGTTGTTGTTAGAAATATGTAGTTGTGACTTTCTTATTTCTTGCTAGAAGGGAAAAACTGGATACACAAATTAAGACAAAACTTGGATGTACTTGATTTTGTGTGTAGAACATGAATTAAGCACTCAAGATATCACAAAAAAGTATATGCTTATCTTTCTAGAAACACTTTTGAGAAATTCAAAGTACATAATTCAAATTATTTCTTACAGAGCAAGGACTACAAATAAGTAATAAACAAAACTTGTTTCTATGAAAATTTCCAAACTTTGCAACAAATAAACCATACAATTTCATTTCAATATATTTTTTCAAAAATTAAGAAGGAGAGGCATAACGATCTAAATTCCTACCTCTTGAAGTGTAAGCTCAACAACAACTCATAAAATGGCCGCCACTCTATGATCAAGTCCAGCTTCTTATGATGTTTCTTCAACAGGCTTGACAACAAGCTTCCCCAACGAACCTGTTCATCAAGATAGCATACTTATATCTTAACAAAAATCTACCTTCAATGCAAGCGTCACAACATTCTCACAATCTGAAGAACTTTGTTTTGATTGTTACATTATAAGATACACAAGGCACCCTCTAAACAACAATGTTGTTATTTGGCTTTTGCCTATTGATTATTGATATCATCGAACTATTAATTTTTCATATATAATGCTTTCATATGATTTTTTACACAACTTCAAAATTTGTTAAAAAACCTATCATTCCATTTTTCAAAAAATCACTACAATGAGATATCCTAGTATAATCTAGCACATAGTTGCCCAGAAACGCGTTTCTGGGCAAAAAAGTTCTCAAAAGTGCATTTCACGTTTCTGGAAGCATGATCATGACAAAAAACAAAAACAGGCTACATATATTTTTTGCCCTAAACTGGAACCCAGTTGTAACCAAAAAACCTAGCAACCTATAAAAATGCAATGCCCTTGATCAAAGCTTTAATCTGATACCCATATTGCCAACAAAAATCCCAAAAAAAAAAACGCTTCTTAAAAACGCTCTCCCAAAACCAGAAACGCGTTTCTAGAAACACGGTGCAACTATTCTAGCATATCTATTCACAATTTGAATCCCATCAGGTTATGAACCCATTTGTATTAATTAAGACATGGAAAACTCACATCTAAAAGAACAAAAATACCATATGGACAATCTCTAACATAAATATAGTCTCTATGCTCAACCCTTACTTTGATCACTTCAATGAAGGAACCTCGGAAAGATCCTCCAAAGAACTAATATAGTATGCAAGAATGTGGCTATAAAATGAAAACTAGGACCGAATCTATACAAAGAAATCTTAAAAATTTATTCAATCAAAAACAATTGATTGAATTTTTAAGATACTTTTTATCAAGTACATGAAAGGAAAAATGGAATTAAAAAAAGAAACTCAATCACGTCAATGTTAGTTTATGTAAATGGAAATGATGTATTACCATAGGTTAATTTGACTCAAAAGGTCGAGATCTGTGTAACCATGGTCTATTTACCTCCATTAGGCCTATTAAACTTAGAGTTAACTAAGTTAGTATGTTTTTACATAGTAGGGACTCGTGGGTCCACTAGGCCTAATTATGACATTATGTACCCCAACTTGACATTTGGGGGTACCTTACTTTTTGTAAGTAACTTGTAGGAGAAGTTAGGTTATACCCTCTAACTTGTAGGAGAAGTTAGGTTATACCCTCCAACTTGTAGGAGAAGTTAAGGGTATATATATGTATGCTATTCCTTTGTATTTTATTATTGTTGTAAGCATCATAACTATTCTCTTGGAGGTCCAAGAGTGTTTACAAGAGGCCGACCAGCCATCTAGTTAAGACCCTGGATCCTTTGGTTTCTATTTTCTACATGGTATCAAAGCCATTAGGTAATCGATTGCTTACAAGAGGGCGCCCTACAGGAAGCTATCATCTTCTCTTTCGGTAGCAGAAAATCAGCAAGTGGCTGATTTTTGCAAGTGAAGATCAGTTTGCATTCTAATAGCTTTTTTTGCAGGAAGGAGGGCGCCCTCCCTACTTTGAGGGTTTGCCGTAGGGCGCCCATGCTCAAGCCATTTCCAAGCAGATATTATTATCCCTATCCTTCTTTATGCAAATGATGTGGTTCTACTCTCTAGTTCAGCTGCAGGACTTCAGCGACATCTGGATGCCTTAAATACTTTCTGTCCGACATGGGGGTTGATGGTGAACATTGGTAAGACGAAGGTTATGGTGTTTAACACCAACAGGCAACATATGAGAGACACTATGTTCTATTTTGATGGACAGCTTCTAGAGATAGTGGCGTCTTACACATACCTGGGTGTTCTCTTCTTTGGCCCATTGCTTTCTTTTAGACCAGCTGCATTGGCTAGGCTCCACAAGGGGTGCTCTGCTCTTGTTCAGATGGAGAGGTTTTCCTCCACTTATTACGTGCATGACCCAGACACACGTTGTCGCCTCTTTTCTTCGACTGTTTCTCCAGTTGCACTGTATTTAGCAGAGACATGGTGCCCAAGCTTATCTAGAGACACTTGGAGTAACATCTCGCATTTGCAGATTCACATGCTTAGCCGGATGATATGGGCCAAGCAGTCCGTTCCTCATGAGATTATTTTGGCGGAATTTGCTTCTCCTCCACTGATTGTAGAGGCTATTTTCAGGATCATTACGTTCATTCACAGAGTCTCAGAGCTTGATTCTTCCAGATACGTGTTAGCGGCTTTTACATCCTCTCGCACTTTGGGCGGGCAGCGGGCTAAGTCTTCATGGTTTTAGTATGGTTCGGACTTTTTACATAGCTGGGGATTATCTATGTCTGACCTCCCGAATGGGACTCATGCATTCATTCGCCGACAGATCTATAGAGCATACATACATACTGTTTGGTGTCACCTGGATCCCTCACGGGTTAAGCTTCAGTTCTACCGCATTCACTTTCTTCACCTGGATGCATCAGGGCTTCCCGTTAGACCGAGTTATCTCTCTCAGACGCTGTCTTTTGGCCTGCGCTACCACATTGGTAAGCTTCGGGTCTCTTCTCTTCAGCTAGCCATTGAGACCGGCAGATACACAGACACGCCACGACCATTACGGATCTGTCAATGTTGTACTCTACATGAGGTTGAGGATGAGTTTCACTTTATTTTCATATGTCCAGCTTACTATGAGTTCAAAGGCAGATACCACTGTCTCTATCGGGACACTCCACTCACGCTTGGTTCCTTCTTTGCCTATCCAGATGCGAGATGTGTTGGTTTACTTTTGCGAGAGATGTTCTCTTTGAGATCTTCACTTCTGTCAGATGATCAGGATTTTGACCGCAGCCAGCCACATATTACACTTTTCTTTCAAAAAAGAGATAGAGAGGATACTTCGGATAGTGAGATTGACATTCCAGCTCGTCGACCAAAGCTCCAGCGTCTTCCTCGATCATCCAGAGTTCGTCACCAGAGGCCACCATGTGCCTCACACCAGATCACACAGTTTTTTTCTCTCAGTTATTGAGTTTTATTCCTCCACCTAGCTGGTGGTTAAGCTACTGCTTTTATACCCTCACCATAGCTGGAGGTTAAGCTTTGGTTTTTATTTCCAGTTTATCCTCTGTTTTTAGTTTTAGCTGATAGAAATAGTCTGGCATGGACACTGCTCCTTTCTGATGTACTTTTTCTTTGTCTTATGTGCCCACGGGCACTCTATAGACATTAATATATTCTATCTATTCTATTCTATTCTCTCTCTCTCTCTCTCTCTCTCTCTCTCTCTCTCTCTCTCTCTCTCTCTCTCTCTCTCTCTCTCTCTCTCTCTCTCTCTCTAGATATGCTCATACTCATCGATGACGCCAGCATGTTCCAAAGCTTACTGATGTTACAGCTCGCATTACATCCTTCTACAGCATCAGCATAGCCCTGACTTCTTGACATGGATACATATGATTTTCATGCACATGCTTTTTCATTTATGTATTTCATTTATGTATTTATATTAGCCTGTACCAGATGTTTTTTCTTTATTACAGCATTGGAGATGCTTTAGACGCTCTCCTAGTTACCACATACTTGACATGTACTACTTTTGTCTTATATGCCTTTTGGCATGGAAAAGACATTAATAAAGCTTTCTTTCTTTCTTCTCTCTCTCTCTCTCTCTCTCTCTCTCTCTCTCTCTCTCTCTCTCTCTCTCTCTCTCTCTCTCTCTCTCTCTCTCTCTCTCGTTCATCATCATCTTCTATCCTTGCTTTTTTCAGCAGTGGTCCTGCGGTGACATGATACGGTCTATCCTACAGCTCAGATGGTTACTATACAGCCTTAGTTATATGATTCCCGATGTACCATATCTCAGACTTTCATGTCTTGAGGGTAGATGAGATACTTTAGTTGCTTAGTCTTGTTAGGTTAATATCTAGTTGTAGTTGTTGTTTGATTATGGAGTCATTTATATGCTCCGTTCAATATCTATCACACTTGAGATGTACTTACTTTGTCTTATATGCCTTTTGGCATTAAGAGACGTTAATAAAGCTTTCTTTCTCTCTCTCTCTCTCTCTCTCTCTCTCTCTCTCTCTCTCTCTCTCTCTCTCTCTCGCCCCTCTTCTCCTTGATGACTTACAAATCTGGACCACATATGCTACCTTATTATAACCCACTGACTCTCCCATACCATCTCACCGCGCCCAAATGAATTCACATGGTCTTAGAGGCCCTCAAGAGAATGAAAGACCCGTCGTTCTAGAGAAATAGAAGACCTTGAATCTGAATTGTTGATCCATGCTGCAACCATACTTTCACCTATTCTAGCCACTTTACTCAAAAGCAGTTGTTTATGGCTTCCCTTCTTCCTGATGCACTAATATTATCCACCCCATTCACAAAAATGGTGAACCCATGAATCCTAGTTATTATCAACCGCACCATCATGATCGGCATGTCATTGCAAAGTCGTATGGTAATATCTCCAGTTTGCGGTTAGTTCAGAAGCAAAGATCAAGTGAATAGAATCTGAGTGATTCTCAAACTTGGAGTAGACTGATCTTATTAGTAATAACATAATTGTTTTGAAAGGAGATTTAACAACCAACTTTTAGGTCGTATTGTGTAAATGAGGGAGTAAGACCATATCTTAGGAAGACATCGTTATTTTCATTGGTATGAGCCACTTGATGTAACAAATGTAAAGGCTTTTCTTGGACTAACTAGATATTCTAAAAATTATGTAAAAGGTTATCCCAAGGTTACAGTGCCTATGACAAATACGTTGCAAAAGAACAGTATGGGAGAGCGAACTAAAGTTCAGCAAAAAAACATCATAGAACCAAGTAGCGATTGTGTTTATGGAATTCTCAATATTGTTCATCCTCAAAAGTTATTGATGCTAGATACAAATGCAAGTGCTATTGTTGTGGTGGCACTTTTAATACAATAGGGAAAGTTTGTACTTGTTGAAAGCAAGAAGCTCACCCTTGCTTAGAGAATTATCCAACTCATGAAAAAGAATTGTCTGTCATAGTCTATGCATTGAAGGCATGGAGGAATTATCTCACGTGGCAGACAAATTGGCAAGGATAATGTATTAGATATCATTTGTAGTCATTAAGGAAGACTTACTAGTTGAGATAAGTACTAGAGATTCCTTAGTGTAAAGTGGAGCAATAATTAAGTCATGATCATGCAGAGTCTCAAGAGGTAGACTCTAGTTACTTTGCCTATACTAATCTTTATGATAACATTGATATTGGTTTGGAATGACAAGACTCTACTTCTGACCTTTGAGGAGCTGTGTTAAGGGGACATTGCTTTCTTTTCATAATAGTCCTAATGCTAGTCATCCCCATGCGGAAAAGACCTATGAGTTGATCCTAAATTTTATGGTGGCCTAAGCTTCAAAGGTTGAACATCATTTGACATATTGCTTTTAGTATCAAGTTAGTAAGGTTAATAGGAAGGGCTCCTAGCTCTTTACACCCATTTCCTATTCCATAAGAAAAATGGAAGAGTTTTCTATGAAATATTTCACACTTCCCATGTGAGCAACAACAATATGATGCTATCTTAGTTGTGGTTGATAGGACCGGCGTAAAAAAGAATAGACACACCTATTGTAGCTAATTACTCTATTCAAACGTACTTCATGGAACTTCCTAGATCTATTGTGTTTGATAAGGGTCCATGGTTTACAAGCGAATGTTAATCTACTATTTTGCTATTTAATCTCAATGTGAATCCTTGCCAAAAATATTTGCAACACAAACAGTTGTATACTCCACAAAATAAAGGATCTATCTTTCCTCCTTTGTAAGGTCTTGCAATTGAGTTAGCACATATCGGATCAAAAATTGGATGAATAGATTGTGTATAGAATCAAAACCTGAATAAACATATTGTTTTTTGGAGAGCGTAAGATCACTTCCAATGCTATCCTGGCCATCGCTTGTAGATCATCCCCCACAAGCTCGCTTTTTCCTTTTATTAAGCTACATCAAGGAAAATATTTCCTCAAGAATAAACCAAATGAAAAATGTGACAACTAGTTAATCTTTACAATTTGTTCCCAGAAAATAGTAAATGGTCATGGTCTTCCTTTTATTGTTCCTTTCACATATCTAGGAGGATGTACCAAAACCATTATCGGGCATTTCAAATTCAGTTCACAAAAAATCTAATAGATTAATTTCAATCCATGACAAACAGAACAATCAATAAAACAATATGACATATAACTCTAATCGTGAACAATGAAAAACCATAAAGGGGTTCACTCCATTTACTAAGAACTATGACTCTCTATGCATTCTATGATTGTAATGTTGTTCATCTCTTAACTAGTATTCAAATGTAGATGATTACAAGTTTATGATAAAAGATAAATGTATAACATGTGCAAATGTTAGGTTAACAATATTTCCAGATTGCGTTCAAAAGAACAATACGATAGCATATGAAAAATAAAGATTTGGACTCCTAAGAACGGCTGCATGAGACTTTATGTTACTTGCATGAAAAGTTTTGTGAAATAGGAATGGTGAACGCTTGATAGTCATTGGCAGACTAAGAATAGATAGACAAAACACAAGGGCCAAAAATCAACTTCAAATGGTCGTTGCCTTTTGGAAGGTTTATTGACATTTAGTACATAAGGTTGAGTACATAAGGTTCAAAAGTCAAACCTTTAAATGCCTGTCAATTGCATTACATGTCCTAAAATTCTCTTGCTACTTAATACTATGAAAGAAGTCCTTGATCATTAAGTTAAGGAGTAGAGTTGACCAAAGTTGACCACAAAGAAAACAACATAATTTCATTTCAAAGTTAAAGGGATAATCCTACACTTCACTGTTAGAAATTGAGCTTGATCATCCTTGATTAGAGCACGGTTTAACGAGTTTCAATAATTGGTTTCAAACACGATATTAGGTACCTACTTAATAGCAAGGCACGTCACACTTATACACCAACCCTAATTTGGGCCCTCTGATACTATAAATAGGCCATTAAACACCTTTAAATAGGCCCTGACACACTAAGATGATTCACAAGGATAATGGATCATAAATAGGAGTTTCGCCTCGATCAAATATTGAATCGAATCAATGACATGGATTCACTAAAGGTTCTATTCAATCGAATCAACTTTTCACATCCATCACTTATAATTGTTTACTATTGGTTGCAAATGAGTCAACAACTTTGAACTTTTGAAATTTCACAATTTGGAATAAAGATTGATCACAGAAAGAAGAGATTTGCTAATTGATTCACTAAAAATTCTATCCAAAGATTTTCATACGAATAAATAAATAAATGAGATTGTCCTAAAAAATTTCTTTGGTCCAGACTCCAAACTAGAACCATGGTTCAAAAAGGTTCAAACCGCAATTCAGTGAAACACTACCTACAAATAGTATTGAGATTTAGGACAACTTCGAGCAAGTTCAAAGCCTGCATTAGATTTTGGTGGCCTAGGATCAACTTGGGCAAGAAAGTTCAAATTTTTTAAAATGCAAGCTTCTTGTACACATGCCTGAATTTTGTATGCTACAAAACAGCTTGTTGTTAATAAATCTTAAATGGATCAAGCATGATCGTACACGCTCTACCGCGTTAGAAAAAGTCAATTTGTTCATATAAGCAACCAAGATCAGATTCATATTGTGGTGAAATAATAGCCAAGGACTTATGGAAGAGAACACAAGTGATGAGATGAACTCCAACTATGTTTCCCCATGCCATTGTGGTAGAAAAAATAGTTGCTGGAACCGAACTACTTTCCAGTGTGCAATTGTATGTACAATGACATTAGATTCTTCTACTCAAAATAGATCATCTTAGAATAATTATCACCCACTCATAATAGGCGAATCCTATGCATGTGTTCTAGTCATAGATCCCGCGGTACTGGGTACCGCAGATCCCGGTACCGCGGGACCATACTGGTACCGCGGTACCATAATATATAATATTTTTTTTATTTAATATTTTTTTCTAAATTTTCTAAAAAATTTAATAACAATAATAATTTAGTGGGCAATATGGGTATCATCTTGAAGCTCTTGACGAGAGCAGTGCATTTATGCAGGTTGCCGGTTCTGACGAGAGTAGTGCATAAGGAGTCGGAAGGCCAAATGATGAAGAGGCCATACCGTCGGGGCCGGGGTCTACCGGCATCCCCCGGACCCTGCCGTTGGGGGGCTCTGCCCCCCAAACCCCCTGCCGGGGGGCTACCGCCCCCCAGACCCCCTGTTTCTCGGGGGGCTCTGCCCCCCGAACCCCCCAGGACTTCTTGGTATGCAATCCAGCCATCTCCTAACCATCGTGGTCTCACAGTAGACCCCATACTAACAACCGTGCTCAATAATGGCTTCTCCTCATAACAGGGACCTTACAGATATAAGCTCACAATTAACTAGTGAGTATTAACCTGAGAGGTGCATTATTTAGCAATGTCTAACATATTTTGTAGCTGAATTTACCGGCAACCTGCATAAATGCACTACTCTTGTCAAGAGCTTTAAGTTGATACCCATATTGCCAACTATTTTTCTTTTTTCAAATTTAAAATTTTTTTTTTAAATATTAAAAAATGGTACCGCCCTGGTACCGCGGACCAGAGGGCGGTACCGTATTGGCGGTACCACCATTATGGTACCGGCGGTACCATAACGGCGGTACCACAAGGAACTATGGTTCTAGTCAACCTTTAATTTAGGTCTTGAATTAACTTATCCCTAAGTCTATGTCTAAGTTCCAACTTACTCTATCACTGCCAAAAATGTTAGAGCCCAAACAAGCACAAGCATGACCTTGGCACGGTCGGTTACCAAAGGGCCTGAGGCCAAGTATTGGTGATGGCTAGCGACCAGAGTGGACATGTGTCCCCCATGCTTGGGACTGGGACAAGCAGTGACCCAGTGTGACCGCCTGACAAGTTGTTAAAGTCACGGTGCATTGTGACCGTCGAGATCCTAGCCATCAATGACGAGATGCTAGGCGTCAAGTAGCTGGGGCAACCAAGCGGGTCACAGGTCATTGGCGGGGCATGGGGGTGGTACCCTATGGGACGGTATTTACAAGTCACACGTAGCATACATGCCAGGTGAACTAATCACCCATTGTTGGATGCCATATGTAAGGTGACAGGAAAGGACTCATATATGCCATATACAGGTAGCAAGACTCATAAAGGGGGTGCCTACAGTTTGGGAGGTTCACTGTTCACTCTACACACCTGCCTTCTTAGTTTCACAAGGTTGGCGAGACAGGTTTGTGACAATTGGTATCAAAGCTTCGTTCTAGAGAGAGAAAATCCCAATCTAGAGAAAAAAAAGTGGAGAAAACATCAACTTTTCTTAGTTTTCTTGGAAGATTTCGAAGGGGAAATAGGGGAATTTATGGCCTATAATAGATCGCTGGTGGGCAGGGAGTTTTCTTAAGAAGTTAAGCCCAAAACAAAGATTTCCAGATCTGAAATTTGAAAATTGAATTTTTGTGGGAAGCAAAAAACAGCCATAACTTTCCCTACGCTTATCGGATTGCTATGAGACTTTCGCAGGTAAATGGAGGTGGTGAATCACTGGTAGAGACTGAAAATCTGAGAAAAAATTTAGAAATCACTGATTTTGCTCAAAAAACAGGTTTTGGACATTTTTTTCAAGCCTTTGGAGTTGAAAAGTCCGAACTTCTTCGTTTCCCGTCCATTTTGTCCAAAATTTTGCACGAAGGATCCTCAGAGGAGGGCGCCCTACTACAGGTATAGCTCCAGCCCACCTGCAACCTGGAGATTGGGCGAATCACTACCGATTCTAGGCTGTGTTTGGTTGTTTTGGGAAAAAAATCAAGAGAAAGTCTGATTTTTCTGACGACGTTATTTTATGGCACCAGCATCAATACCGCATCTTGGAATAAGCGACTGATCTATCTTCTGTCACTTTTGTATATTTTCTATTTTCCCTCTTTATCAAAAAGTTTGTCTTATTTTGACTAAGAGAGAGAAAAAAGAAAAGAGAGAGAGAGAGAGAGAGTTTTGTTCGTGTTTTTCCCACCATGTTGTATCCGTTATGGCATATAACCATGTCAATATCCCTCTTAGCCCTCCAGTTGCCATCCGCTGCTGCTAGTCCTTTCCCTAACCCTGATCATAACCCATATACGGTGACTGCGAGTTCGCATGCGAGTGTTTCTCCATCTGTGCAAGATTGATGAACATTATGGAGAGGACCATGGTAGAGATCCAAGCAACGCTCTTGACTATGGTTGGAGTTATGTATCATCCTCTTAGTATGCTCCACCATATCCATATCCTTTTCCATCTTCTATGCGTCCTATGTATACTCCGAAGACAAGGACTTTCAGCCAACCCTTTACTAGAGAACTGCTAATATTGTAGATCGGTGGTTACATACATGGAAGAATACTTTGACTTGAAGCGGCCCCAACTGATGAAGGTTGGCGAGTCCACAAAGCTACTTATTATTTTACTGACTTTCCTGACACATGGCGGGGCAAGTTATTGAAGTCCAATCAGGCTCCTTCCACCTAGATTGATTTCAAGAGAGCGTTCAGAGCTCAATTCATTCATACACATAAGCATGTGCGTGCGACGGATGCTTGGTTTTTGCATAGTCGGAAGCAGTACATGGTGCAGGAATATGCCGATAGGTACAAAAAGATACTTATCAATATATCAGAGGAGATTCCATAGTGTCTTGTGGTCCACAAGTTTATCTTTGGCATTTGCGAAGAGTTGAAGCCTTCAGTTCTTAATGAAGGTTGCAAAAGCTTGGAAGAGGTAGTTGCAATAGTGCTCAACTTTGAAGATAATGTGCGCAACAAGGTTGAATCTGGAGTAAGCTTTTGCTAAGCACTAAAGATTATATAAGGAGGGCTGGCGCCCCACATCCATTCATTCCATTGTAGAGAGCTACGCTCATTCTTCAATTAATCTAAGTTCTCTCTAATCTTATGTTGATCTTGATTGGTGTGTGTGAGTGCTAATATGATTAGTTCACTCCTATCTTGAATTTGACCTTAAATTCTAGCATCTTCTACGCAGAGATTCCTTGCACAGGACTGTTCAGCATCCGCTTGTGAGCGGAATTGGAGCACCTGGGCCTTGTATCACACATAGAAGAGGAAAAGGCTGTCCATCGAGCAGTGCAGGCGGTTGGTGTTTGTGAACACCAACGGCCGTATGTTGAGGCACACATGCGGAGGTGAGTCACATTATTACCCCATGCTCCAACTAATGTTTTGACAAATTGAATTGTTTGCAAAATATGCAATGAATTGCAATATACCTGCCTGACAACAATGTATTGTTAGTGGTTGCACATGAACCCGGACTCTTGCTTGGTGGACTCGACAGCTGCTGCTCCTCAGGCACCACCCACACAGGACGAGATGGATGATGAGATCTATAGAGAGTTCTATAGACATGCACAGGCTGACGTACGGGCTTTACAGCAGCAGAGGAGGACACAAAGGGGGCGGGAGAGGGCTGATGAGGAGGGAGATGATGAGGGCTCGAAGGGTGGAGAGGAGCTCGGGGCTGATTATGAGGAGGAGTGGGCTGAGGGGGATACTGAGGAGGAGGAGATGGGGGCAGAGGCATAGGGGGATGACTTGGCTGACCTGTTGGTGGATCCTAATGCGGAGACAGAGGAGGAGCCGGCCATTCCTGCACGTAGGCCTAGAGGAAGACCTAGAGGTTCTAGGAGGGGGGGGCTAAGTTCACTTTTTGCAGACAGGAGTGGAGCATCACAGGCAGCTGTTGGCCAGCCATCATCACAGTGGGTAGGGCCATCCCAGGGCGTAGGATCACAACCACCTGACACAGACAAGTCGGCGTAGACAGAGGGGTGGGGGCAGCCAGAGAGGGCACGAGAGGAGAGAGAGGCAGAGGTAGGGGCAGGGGGAGGGGGAGGACGAGCACAGGCAACAGAGCCAGAGCATGCAGCAGTAGAGTTATGGACTCGGCTCATTACATTCGCCGCGTCCATTTACATTTACAGTTACTTTACTTTATGCATAAGCAGGCCTTGGGCCCTTTTTTATTCATTAGTGACATTCAGACTATATGGTTGGCCTTTAGCCTTATTATTCATTATTAGGCCATTTGGACATATTACTGGAGAGTGGGGGCCTTCTTGGAGGGCGCACTATTATCCCTCCCAGTTGGGCCCTAGCCACTGGAAGCTTCCTTTTAGGGATTCCTCTTGGCTATAAGTAGGGAAACTATATCATTTGTCATTCAGCTGATGATATTGATCACTCTCTTTAGCCTCCTTAATCTCTCTCTTTCCTGCTTTCTAGGGTTAAGTCTTGCTTATGTGAGGCCTTCATAGCTTAATTCTAGATCAGCTGTGGCTCTATTCGTAACTTGGTATCAGAGCACTTTTCTGAGCACAATCTGGAATTTTTTCTTTGCTGCCTTGCCTTGCTCCGCCATCGCTGTTCCTACAGCTCCATTACCGTTTTGACAGCCCTGTTCCATAACTGCTCCTTCCTGCCCAGCGTTCCCCCTTTTTTGTCCCCTCTTTTCTTTGCTACCCAGCGCTCCTCCTCTTCCTTTCCATCGCTGTCCCTGCCTTCCGACCTATCACTTTCGTCTGATATTTTTCCAGTTTGCAGCCATCTTCCACAGTTAGTTCCCTGACTGTCCAGCGCCCATCCTCATCCAAAAACTACCCAATTCCGACATCATTTGCTATTCCAAACAGCTAAAATTCTTCAACCTGTAAATCGATGCCTCAGCACTCCCAACTTGTCACTTTTACCTTTTTTTTCTCCAATTCCAGCCATCTTTTACAGCTTATCAAAAGGTTGTCGCGCGCTCATTCTCCACCACATTTTCAGGAATTCTGACTCCGTTTACTCTTTCAAATTCACATTGTATCCCTAGCTGTCCAACGCATTTTTACAGCTTCTCCATTGTTCATTGCTATCTGTTTTTTTTCAGTTGTGATAATATTGGTTGTAATAGGCTAATTTGGGGTGACGACAAGAGTCCGCTCCCCCAAGTTTTCGTCTATTCCTTCCACTATCATTAGGGCACATTCACCTACCCCGAGTGAGACTACTCAGGCAACCTTATCCGATCAGTTTCGTCGCATGGATGAGACCCTTTCTGGCCTCGTTCTTCGCTTCGATT